>BLKR01005435.1:0-80999 GCA_011170035.1 Teleogryllus occipitalis
CGTATGACGGGCTATGGGGAAAAGTGAATTGTGTGCACATTTTCAAAATTCTGTGATCCCTACACTAAATCATATACTACTTAAGTTTTGAATTTTGAATTTTGAATTTTGAAAGGGAGAAAAAAAAACAAAAAAACTCCCATGTAATAAAATCGATTTTCAAGGATAAATAAGCAATAAATTTTGAATTTTGAAAGGGGAAAAAAAAAACAAAAAAACTCCCATGTAATAAAATCGATTTTCAAGGATAAATAAGCAATAAATTTTGGCTCTTATTTACTTCCTGCCGCGACAACGTGGAAACGATAATTTGAATAATTGTATTTCCCACTGAATTCTAGAAGACGTGCACACAGAAAATGAAGTTACATTTATGTCCAGAAGCAAACAAGGGGGCCATCTCAGCATTTGCTCAAATGGATCAGGGAAACTGGACGAAAAACCTGATCCGGATGGGGTCATTGACGGAAGCTGTGTTACAATAGTTGTTACAGGTTGTTTATACTCATTTATACAGTCCAAATGGTAATTAATGCATTATATATATCATGTTAAAATTAATGTTACTTTTCTTGTGATGCTCAGTATAGTCTCTAATTGTATAGAAACAGTTATGCAGCAGAAACGATTTCACTTGGGATTTAAACTTTTCTATTGAATTTAATCGTTTAATGTCATCTGGCAAAGTGTTGTAAAATAATGTACATGTATTGTATGTGAATTTTTTGTAATGAGCTGTTGATACTGTCACCTGATGAATATGATTTCTACGTCGAGTGTTATAGTAATAGACTTCGGCATTTTCTGAAAATATATTCCCGCCCTTAAGCAAGTCATTTTTTACAAAAACCACTGATTCGTAAATAAAAAGACACGGTAATGGTAGAATTCCTAGATTAATGAAGATAGGCTTACAAGAATCACGTGGGTGGGATTTGGTTATTATTCGTACAATTCGTTTTTGTAATCTAAAAGTCTGGGAGCTATAAGATGTATTTCCCCAGAATATTATGCCATATCTCAGGCGGGAATGAACATTCGCGAAGTATACACAACGAGCAGTATGAAGGCTGACTGAATTTGCAAGAATTCTGAACGCGTAGCATAATGAACTTAATTTTGTGTTCAATTCATTTAAATGGACGTTCCATTTAAGGTTTGACTGAATTGAGAGACCTAAAAATTTTGTTGCATTAACATGAGTCAATGGTACACTGTTCATTTTCAATGGAGCACAGAATTGTTTATTTGAAATGGAAAACTGCATTAAAACCGTTTTCTTTTCGTTTACTATTAATTTGTTATTTCGGAACCAATTTGAAACATCTGATATTGTACTATTTACGGTTTCTTTATTGCAAAGGATGTTCGTATCATCCGCAAAGAGAACCGTTCTTCCGTTTCGAATCGTCGAGGGCATATCGTTTACGTAAAGTAGGAACAGAATAGGGCCTAAAATCGATCCTTGAGGAACTCCACATGCAACGGGCAAAGAGTCGGAAAGGTGCGTACGTAATGTTCCATCATTCCAGTAAGGTATTTCAACTTTCTGAGATCGTTGTTTAAGGTACGAACATAACCAATCTAGAGCAATACCACGGATTCCATATGAAGGTAATTTTGAAAGTAAAATGTCATGATCAATGATGTCAAAAGCTTTTGAGAGATCTAAAAATAATCCAATAGGTGCCTCGTTTTGATCTAATGATGAGGCGACATCTTTAAGAAAAGAAAATATAGCTGTTTCCGTTGATTTTGATTTTCTAAATCCATGTTGGCAATCTGAAAGCGCGTCGTGTTTAGTGAGAAAGGTTTCCATTCGTACGTAAAAAAGTCTCTCTAATATTTTTGAAAAAACTGATAGAAGAGAGATGGGCCGATAATTTTGAATTTCATTTTTGTTGCCTTTTTTGAAGAGCGGCTTAATTTTAGCTGTTTTGAAAATATCTGGAAACGTTCCAGTGCATAAAGATGCATTAAATATGTGAGTTAACGGGTGTATAATGGCATACGCACAAGTCTTTAACAAAGAATCTGGGAATTCATCTAAACCGGACGAATATTTATTTTTTAGTTTACCGATTATTTTGAGAACTTCATAGGAAGAAGTTTCGGAAACGAACATTGTGTCTAAAATTTTGGGTGCACTGTCTGTTTTTGAATTTTGTGCCTGAAGACCCTTAGTGAGATCGGCAGCAATTCTCGAAAAGTATTGGTTAAAGAGACTAGCCACTGTTGCCGGATCGTTGACATTTATATCGTTATATTTTAAAACAACATTCTCTACGGGTTTTCTAGTTGATTTGGTAGTATTTTTTATTATATTCCACATTGATTTTGTTTTATTATTTGAGTTCAAAATATCCTGATCGTTTTTCATGATTTTTGCCTGCCTTATGACTTTTCGTAACAATGTTTTGTATTTTTTAAAGTAGATAAGGAAATCTTGAGATACGTCATGACGTTTAGAAATGAAAGAAAGAATTCGCTTGTTTTTACAAGATGTCCTAATCCCTTGTGTTATCCAAGAATTGCTTTTCCGTGAAATATTTAATTTTCGTTTTTGAAGAGGAAAGCAAGTGTTAAAATGAATTGAAAGAGTTGAAAAAAAAGAATTATATTTCTCGTTTGTATCAACAGTATTATAAACCGCTTCCCATGACTCCTGCATCAAGTAGTCTATGAATAATTTAATTTTACTTTTAGTAAACAATCTAGTCATACGTGTATTATTTATTGTGTCAGTGATCGCATTTCTTATAATGGTAAGAATTTGTGCATCGTGGTCACTGTATCCTAAATCTTTTGTTTCAACTTCATATCGAGTAGTAGTTTTGTTAATTATAATTTGATCAATTGCCTTCATCGAATTTTGTGTGATTCGTGTAGGTACATTAATTGTAATGTCTAAATTGAAGGAATTAATTAAATTGAGAAACTTTTCTTTCTCGCAAGATTCGACCAGAAAATCAATGTTAAAATCTCCGCATACAACGATGGATTCAAAAGAGCGATTGCTGACTTTGTTAAGTGTTATCTCCAGGTTTTCTAAGAACAAAATATAATCTGCAGTTCTCTTTGTTGGAGGTCTGTAAATGCAAAGTATTATCACTTTTAGTGAAGTATGATGTACAACAGAAATTTCGAAAATATTTTCAATGGAATACACATTTAATTCTGCCAAGGGGATAGAATCAATATTATTTCTAACGTAAATACAAGAACCACCATACGTAGGACCTTTATGCGATTCTCTCTCTCTACAATAAAAGTCTGCGAGGTAAAAGTTTGGAATTTGGAAAATGCTAAGTTCATGAGGAGATAACCAATGTTCTGTAAAGCAAAGAACGTCCGTTTGATTTAGATCGCTCTGTAGAGCTGCCTCGATAAACTCAGTTTTATTTGAAAGGGACTGAACATTATGGTGAAGAATGTTTATTTTTATTTTTATTTTTTTTTATACCTATAAGTAGAGATCAATTTAAAATATATTTTGAAGAACGTTTGAAACAAAGTAGGCCCGCATGTAGTAACACATATAACATAGAGCTCGAGGAACCGCATGATATGGCATATATTACAGTGAGAGAGACTGAAAAAACAATACAGAGATGTAAAAATGGAAAAGTACCTGGTCCGGGATTGGTAAACTTTGAATTGTTGGAGCATGGCCCCAGTTTATCATTGGATCTCCTTACCCGATTGTAAAATAGATGTTTAATGGGAGAAGAAATACAAAAGGACTTCAGAAAAGGACATATCTTTAAAATATTCAAGAAAGGTAATAGGAAGCAGTGTGCAAACTATAGAGGTATAAGGCAAACTATAAAGGTATCCATAAGAGACCTCGCAGGGCGCTCATGTATTGATAACGTCTTTAGTATTAGACAGGTAACCGACAAGCGTCTCGCCCATAACTTGGAGACGCACCTTGTGTTTATAGATTACGTAAAGCCTATGACACTTCCATTGTGTAGGCTCTTGATGGCAATGAAGAAACAAAATGTAAATACACAATTGATTCGAGCCGTTAAAAATATGTACAGTGATAATACGAGCCAAATAAAAAGTAGGGCGAAACGTTTCAGCACCATTTTCTGTTAAAAAAGGTTTGGGGTGCTGTGTAGCCCCGACTTGGTTTAATATATATTTTAATGAAGCCTTGAGAACATGGAGGAAGAAACGTAGTAACATGGGTATTAAAATTGTTGACTCTATCTTATTCTCTCTACACTTCGCAGATGATCAGGTGTTGTTCGGTGAAGATTAAAACGATTCTTTATACATGCTGCGGAAATTATGTGAAGGGTACTCGGAATAGGGTTAAAAAATTAACTTTAACAAGACTGAGTATATGGTTGTACGAGGAAGTGCTAAAGGTCTGAAACTGGATGATGGTTCGGAAGTAAAACCTCAAAAATTTACATACCTGGGTGCAGAAATAAATGCAAATGTAGGCAGTTCGCAAGATGTTTGAAACAAAATTGAAAAAGGTGGAATGGCTTTAAGACAACTACATTCACTGATATGGAAAGATAAATTAAGTAAGAGTGTAAAGAGAAAATTGAATAAGACTGTTGAAGGGAATGTTGCCCTTTATGGGTCGGAGGTATGGGAAGTAACAAAAAGGAGCAAACAAATATTGACAGCAATGGAAATGGACTTCTGACGCTGAAGTTGCGGACTGACTTTAATGAATAAAATTAAAAACGAAGAAATTAGACGTAAAGCGGAAGTAAGTTTTGATAAAATTTACACCATAGAAGTAAAAAGACTAAAATGGTATGGGCACATGCAAAGAATGAACGAAGAACGCTGGCCCAAAATACTGTGGAAATGGCAACCATCGAAGAAGGGGTACCCATCGAAGAAGGGGAAGACCTAGACTTACATGAGGAGAAGGAGTAGAAGAGGCAATAAGGTATAGAGGATTGAATAATGAAGACTACAGTGATAGATATGGAGGCTGGGATGCGAGAGACACCCTAGGGTGTAATATAACTCGCTATACTACTAGTTAGGATTGTGGAAAGGAAGAAGGAAGAGGGAGGAAAGTTCGCGCGCGGTCCGTGGCCCGTTCGTTAGGGTACATCTCCGGCATTCGCCTGGAGAATATCAGAGACACCTCGGAAAACTACCGATCAGAGCAGCCACTCGTTAGAATTCTTCTCCAGACAGCAGCTGAATTCGACCCAGTATGAAGCTAGTGACGAAATCCGTGTCACCCTCGGGACTCGAAACCTAGGACCTCCTGGTTGGTCGGAACAGATTGTTTCTTTCAAAATCTCCTCTGGAGTAAGTTTGTATTTAGGGTTTTCGTGTTCATCAACTACCTCTGTCGTGACTTCCAAGAGTGTAGAGCACGTCTCGGGCATTCGTCTGGAATTGATCGGAGAAACTAGAGAACGTACGAGTAGTCGCTCGCAAGATTTCACCTCTGGACCGTGGCTAAATTCGACCCAGCTACATAGCTGGTATCGAAAATCCTCCACCATCAAGACTCTAAGGCCCGCAACAGACTAAACAGAGAGACGCGTTGCCAGAAATGTGGAAAGAGGCCGGCGAGGCTGAGTCCACACACTACGAATAGGTTATTCGATGTCGTGAAATGCCTTTATGCGCTAAAAGCAGAGAGTGGAACAGCAGTTAGCGATGAGATCACCTGCGAGTCCCATTTCTTGTTTTATTAAAAGCTCTTGTGTAACTTTAACCCGTGAAATCCTTGTTATACTGCCATAATCGTAAACCATCTGTTTAACAAGTACAAAATAGAAATACATATCTGCATTGCATACAAATCATTATTTAATGTAAAAAACTGGAACGTATGTGACTTTTAAGGGAGAAGTGCAATCTGTACATATTTTCTTGAGCTCCGTAATTCCCCTCCTCTGTTTTACTGCATTTATTGGTTGAATTATAAATCAATTGTGAACGATCAACTAATTCAGAATAAAATTCACAGTTAATAAATTCATTCATAAATAATAAATACGAATTAAGAAAATAATGACTTAATTAAATTATTTTAAAATACCTTTTCAAGTTTCTTGCTTCACTTTTTATTTTTATATTGCTCATTATAAACGGGTTTCATTCAAGTAAGAATATATTTCACCACGTTCTTTCTTGTTCATTTCCGTTAAAAGAGAAAATTCAAGTAACCAATTAAAACACTGGTTGTTTTTCATGTCTTTTACTGCTAAATATTATTTTATGCAATGTTTAGTGTTTTTCTGCTGTAGTAAAGGCCTAAATGTCATAAAAAATGGAGTAGAAATGTATCCGAGAAAACTCGCTCCCTGACCGACTCGGGCGAGGAACTCTTTCGCCTCCGCAGAGGCGAACGATAAAACTCTTTCTAGTGTGTGGGCGTCCATAAGTGTCCATTGTTTCCATTTTCCACATTTCACGTCGCGCATTTCTTGCAACGCATTCCTTGGTGTAGTCTGTTGCGGGCCTAACACTTGGACTTTGCGGTTAAAGACGCTGCGTCGCCAATCGTTGTCACTGAGCCGCCTTAGACGGTGGTCCTCTGGATTATGACATAGTTGTTCTAGAGCTCATTTTGAAGTCTTAATTACATCCAGTATGGTTTCTGAGGTGTTAACTGGGACATAATTGCATTTACAACTAACCTCAAAAGCTTTCGCTCAGTTAACCACCTTAGCATTTACTTTTAAAATGTTGTGTTCACTTAATGTGCAGCATCGTATTAATATAAACTATTAAAATCTTCATTGATTAATTTTTCTCATGTGTATGTTCAAACTAAATTATGGAGAAAACATTACTCTTGTATTACTCAAATTTAAGTAAAGAAATAACCCCAAAATCGCCATCTACGTCCATCAACATAACTACAAATGTACAATGGAGGATACCTAAATACTTTTAGTGCAAATTAGAACAAAATGTCACTATAAGAACATTTTAATTGGACTGTACCAGTTAACCTCCATGACCAGTTAACCTTAATTTAGACTACTCACTCAGATAACATGACATTGAAAAATAAAGAAAAAGCCGACAGAGAATGTTGTTTTATTTTTCAACCCTACTAACGTGCCTGTGCGAAGAAAACCATGTGGTGAAAAGTTGAGTCATCCTACTTTCTATTTCCACATTGAAGTTGTAATATTAACACATTATTGTGGATTTTCTTTGCAGTTTACAGGTCGGTTGAAAATACCTTTTTTTCTTGTAGAGTTTTATATAAAAACTTGATTTTTTTATAGTTCAACACTAAACCAAGAACAAGAGATTATTGAATTCAACGAAGATTCGAAATGATACTTAACGGTTCCGAGGAGAGCACAAACTGAAACTAAAAATAAGAATACTATATTTGCGTACTAGAAATAATATCATGATAGTCAATTTTTTACACTCGAAATTGCCCTTATACAGCGAAACAACCAAATGCTCTGGGTTCGTATGGGAAGTAAAGGAATAAGAATGATGGCAGAACATGTTTGAAGAAAGTTTAATCGAAACAAAGGTCTATTCAAAATTATTTCTGAATGCAGCTTGAAACACTTGTGTGGTGTATTTCATTTTTCATATGCTTCTATACCGTTTTGTACAATGTAATACTGTAAGTATAGAGTAATTAAACATCAAGGTATTTCCATTTTCCACGCGGCGATTCAATTTCGGGCGTATACTGGCTGTCTGTTTTTAATTTTGCACTCAATTTAGAGGGTCGCCCACCTCCAACAAACAAGCAGTCAGCTTCGAACCGGAAATGCTGTCTGTTCGAATTGTGAAGAGTGGTAGTCCACTATTTCGTGAGCTGCATCAGTGTAATTGATATGTACACTCCTGATTCCTCCAATTAATCCCTTCTGATGCCTATAAAATAGTGAAAGTTGAAAATTCATATTTCAGAATTCATAATTCTTTGTGAAATGTGTTGTTATGAAAGCAAATTCCAATGTGGTATTTTTGTTTGATTTCGTCGTGTAATGACAGGGTAAACATTTGTAATATAATACGTTTTGTGAAGCACTGCAGTCAATTTTTTTATAATCGAACCTAAATTAACCAATGGAAGAGGATGTTTTCTGGAGTGCCATCAATATGTAAATCACGTAGCAAATAATTCATTATCAAATTGATAAAAACTGATTTCTGATGTGAAAATAGATATTCAAATAGAGTTTTCCATTTTCCATTACAATCCATTTTCACTTTCCAGCAGCTTCTCGGAATGTAATAATCAATTCTGACAAATAATTGAAATTTAATTAATGTTTAACATTCGGCTGATAGTGAAGATTGAAAGCTATTCTGTTTTAAAAACAAGTATCATTTGAAAGTAAGGAATTTTTTGTACATTTACACCTTAAATTTCTGAAAATTTAGAATACTAAAAATGGTGGTAACCAACTTTTGGTTGACAGAAATGGTGATTAGCAGGCTATTAATGAACACTCGAGCCTTTGAAAGTTGCTAAGGTGACAGAAGGTTCCTTCGAATACTCGGTGTGCAGCTCAATTGAAGTACCAGCGTAAGGAAGTTCAGAGAAATCGTTCGTAAGGAACAAACGACAGGGAAAAAGTGGGAAAAGGCGACGAAGAACACATCTTTCGTAAGTATCCGTCACCATAGAATGCGAAAGGCTACTGGGGTGCAAAGTTCAAACTGCCTAAAACAGCGGTTTTAAGGGTCGCAAAACGGCCAAATCCGTAAACAACGTCCGTCACTGAAAGAGGTGTAAAACGTGTATTATGTAGCTGATATTGATTTACAGGAACATCTGCGCCCCGACACGTTTAAAGGCACAGTAAATGGACTCCACTCTCGAACATATTTTGCGAGACTCAGGTGCGAGTTTTAATGTTATAAATGCACAACACAACACTCACGGACGAATCGATGTGGGTGATGCAGCCACTCAACTCAGAGATGGGGTACTCGCGGCGTAATGGCTAGCACATCAGCCTTCCTCCATTGGGTCCGGATTCGATGTCCGGTCAATATGAAAGTTGTGGTAGACAAAGTGAGATTTCGGCAGGCTTTCTAAAGGATCTGCCGCTTCTCCTAGCTTTCATTCGGCTCTATCGTCATTCATCGCGTCATCATTGTCGCTACACTTTCATTTGATATTACTTACTGTTCACAATGATCTTAGTATTTAAAAGGCTTAATGAACAATAAATATATAAATCGATTCGGAAGCGAAAGAATGTCAGTTGCGGAGGTAGAGATCCCCGTAATATACGACACCTTAATACAAATATAGTTGGAGCCATTGGCGTTTTTTTAGTCACGTGTAAGGTAGTGGCAATATGTACTAACAGTCACGAGATGAACCTTAAAGTTATGACGTCTTATCGTAAGCTTGAGGAACGTTGGTCACAGATAAAAAGAAAGGGTTGCGTTTTTTCTACCACTGTTATATGGATTCTTGTATGTGGCTCACTTGCAGTTAATTCTCATCAATATCTACAACTCTGGAAAAAATAAAAGGTAAATGTTGGAATGGTGGCAGGTAAAAAAATCGCGAGAAAGAAGATGAAATCACATCTTCGTATTACGTACTTACGCTCATAACGAACGCTGACATTCATTATATTCTCAACAAAAGCAAAAACAAAATCTCAGACTTCATAATCCTCGCCAGGGCCATAAAACATCATGCATGTTAAAGATTTGTTTACTCTTGACAGCCTCCTCCCCCCGTGTTTCAAATTTCTCACCATTGTCTAGGCTCATTGGTTTACTATGCAATTTTGTTGTCCAACGCTTGAAATATTTGTTTAGTTTTAATGTATAAAGCAATACTGCAATTGTTAAAGCTCATTTGAACGTCAAACGCACATCGCACTCAGCTCATAACCAAGTCTGCGCTAGAATCCCCGTATTTTGACGTTTTGGTGGTTTTCGCAGCGTTTTGTATTGGGAAATGATTCAGACCACCTGGCAACACTGGTGCCCCGATGGTGTGAGCTATCTGGTTAGGGAAAAAACCGCAAGCATATTGGTAGGTCGGCGCCGGATCTCACTGTCCATCGGGGGAAGATCACCACCGCCTCTCCTGCCAAAACATACACTACACTTACGGGACTAATGACCTCAGCAGGTGACAGGAAATCTAGAACTCTATCCTCCTTGGAGTGTCTCACCAAATAAGCTTGTGTAGCCCCCCCCCGGCTCAGGACCACCAGTTTTCCAGGTTGGCAATGGAGTAATGTTTTAGAATCACTCATAATTCGCCAGGGGAAAACTCCTCTTCAATACCCAGGAGAATCGAGCAAACGATGAAGCCAAGAACCCAAGTTGAGGCCGCCATGACAGAGGTCCGGGAAACTCGGAGCCCCCAACCCGTGTCCTCCCTTGCACACACAGCAGTCTCCGATGTATCGCTGGAAATCAGGAGTAGATAAACGAAGTGTCTAGAACTTCTCTTCTAGAACGTCGCTTCTAGAACTTCTATATGTGATTTGAAGCCAAAGCCTTGCATCAATCATTCTCAATGAGTCTGAGCCCAACTGGTGGGTCATCAACGCAAACCCCCACCAACCCAAGTCTAATCATCGCCTACATGCTGCGACCACTTCGATTGATTAATATTTCGAGTTTCCGGGCGCGTCAACGGCTTCGTTGATTTATGTCGCAAGTATTGTGCATGCTTTAATAAAGAGAGGTGTTCTTCCCAAATGGAGAGATCCGGCGCCGAAATACAAGTCGACTTGCGGAGTTTTCTCTTTCCAGGTTTCTTCCACCAGCGGAGCACCGCCCAACTGAGACAAGCTCCAAGCTCCCGATTCGTCTCCCGTTATGTACTGTTTGTTAGTGTGTGAGTCTGTGTCAGAGGTAAGAATAGGAGATGGAAAGGGAAGGAAACATCGTGCGCGGTCTGTGACCCAGTTTGCTCCAGCGTGCTCCTAGAATTTTTCGAAGAACTGGAAACTACAGATCAAAGTAGCAGGCCTTTAGAATTCTCAACCTGCTGCGTCCGACTTCGAGCTATGTTCCTATTGTCCAAACTCCCGCCGCAACAGCACTCAAACCCTAGGAGCTCTCGGTCGGAGGCACTGCAGAGACATCAGTTGATGCCATGTGGGACCTCAGCCGGACCGCCCACTTTGGTAATAAAGAATTGAGTGGATGTTTCCACTCTGCACCTACAACCAAATGGTTGACCGATCCCGTCATGGGGAGATCAAGAGCAATTACCGATACTCAAGCAGCGGTAAAAAAATCCCAATTTGAGATATTACCTGCTCAGTAAAGGCAATACCGTCACATCCTTTGAGCCGATTCCACCTTTGGCGTTTCCTCCTTTCTTTTCCTTTGTTATAACCCTAGTTGGAGAACTTAGTATTTCTGATGATAAACATTTTAGATGTAGAAATTTACTCATAAGACAGAATATGATTTTAAATTACATTTGAAAAGACTTCGTCCTGGTCATGTTAGAATTGGTCTGCCTCGTCCGTCGGGACCCAAACCTCAGTAACTCCCAGACAGTGACGCTGCATGTTGAGCCATCACAGACGGTGGAGACTTCGTAGACGCCAAACCTCGTAGCCGAAATTTTTATCTGCCATGGACGTTGACGTTCGACCTGCCTGACACGTTGAGTTTGGATCTGCCAGAGGTTGACGTTAGATCTGCCAGAGGTTGACGTTAGATCTGCCAGAGGTTGACGTTAGATCTGCCAGAGGTTGACGTTAGATCTGCCAGAGGTTGACGTTAGATCTGGCAGAGGTTGACGTTAGATCTGCCAGAGGTTGACGTTAGATCTGCCAGAGGTTGACGTTAGATCTGCCAGAGGTTGACGTTAGATCTGCCAGACTTCGACTTTATAGCAGAAAGACGACGTTTCAAGTGGTAGACGTGTACGTTTCACTTGTTAAGGTTGACGATTGAGCAGGTTGAGGATGACGTTTTATCTGTACACGTACGCTTCCGCGGCTCGCGTCGATTACTTCTTGGCTGTCCGGGTGACGCCGCGTAGTGAGCTGAGAGGCCGACGTTTCGCCTGACATGTCGCACGCTTCCTTAGGGTATTGACATCGCGATGTTGTGCGACGGGTGTTATATATTGTCCGGCCGGGTGGGGTGGGTGCGCCGTGATTGGCGGAGGGGTGGCTCTGATTGGCAGCGGTCCGTGCCAACCCTTGCCTCGCGCCAAGCGTCCTCCAAGGATGACATTTTAGCTGGTCGAGGATGAAATTTTAGCTAGTAGAGGATGACATTTTAGCTCGTCGAGGATGACATTTTAGCTGATCGAGAATGACATTTTAGCTGGTCGAGGATGACATTTTAGCTGGTCGAGGATGACATTTTAGCTGGTCGAGGATGATATTTTAGCTGGTCGAGGATGATGTTTTAGCTAAACGAGGATGATGTTTTAGTTGGTCGAGGATGACGTTTCAGCTAAACGAGGATGTTTTAGTTGGTCGAGGATGACGTTTTAGCGAGTTGAAGTTGACGTTTTAGCGGGTTGAAGTTGCCGTCCTAATTGGTTAACCTTTTAACTGGAAGATGTTTTAGTTCAGAGTCTTTTTAGTTGGGAGTCATTTCTTTGGGAATCATTTCGTTGGGGGGGTCACTTATTTGAGAGTCTCTTTAGTGTGCAAGCGCGTTCGTGCGCAAGCGCGTTCGTGCGCAAGCGCGTTCGTGCGCAAGCGCGTTCGTGGGCAAGCGCGCTCGCGGGCAAGCGCGTTCGCGCGCAAGCGCGTTCGCGCGCAAGCGCGTTCGCGCGCAAGCGAGTTCGCGCGCAAGCGAGTTCGCGCGCAAGCGAGTTCGCGCGCAGGCGAGTTCGCGCGCAAGCGAGTTCGCGCGCAAGCGAGTTCGCGCGCAAGCGAGTTCGCGCGCAAGCGAGTTCGCGCGCAAGCGAGTTCGCGCGCAAGCGAGTTCGCGCGCAAGCGAGTTCGCGCGCAAGCGAGTTCGTGCGCAAGCGAGTTCGTGCGTCAGCGAGTTCGTGTATAAGCGAGTTCGTGTATAAGCTAGTGAGCGTGTAAGCGAGTTAGCGTGTAAGCGATTTAGCGTGTAAGCGAGTTAGTTGGAAGACGTTTTAGTTGGAAGACATTTAAATTCGGCGCAAGCCAAGCTTGCAAGCGTCCCTTGAGATTGGGTGAGTTCTTGTAACAAGTGGTGAGGAAATCCTTGTTCCGTAAAATTTCTAGGTATCCCAATTGTAAACGAACTCCCTACCTGCGGAAACATGAATTGATTGATTGATTATTTAGTGTTTCTGGGCGCGTCAACGATTATAAGGATTATACCCAAAAGTGTAGTACATTATATCCAGAGAGGTGATAGTAATCAATCCGATAGAACTTGATGTCCGGGTCCGTCCTACACGTCGACGCGAGGGTTCCTTTTTCAGGTGTACCAGCGGTACACCGCCCTCACCGACCCAAGTTCTAAGCCTTCGAGTGGCCTTCGACAGCGTACACCTAGCGTAGGTTACATCCTCACACGTGCTTGTAATAGCTGGGAGAGGCCCCAGAGTGGGCTCCACAGAGTGAGCCCTTTATCGACACCCCGAGGCGTACAAGTACACCTTAGGGCTGGGATTCGGATGCGCCGGTATGCAACACCTCGCCGCGGCGGGGCGTCTCCCCAATGAAGCCTTGGTAGGGCCACTTTGCCCGCTCAGAACTGTCTGTCCTCCGACCCTATATGCGTTTATTATGTAACTCAATGTGAACATGCCTAAGAGCGTTGGAAGCGTAGAAAGACCGATACCCAAGTCGCCGGTTCTTATGCCAATCTAATCTATTACTTAAATTTGCTTTTGAAAAACTGTTGCTTTATAAAAAACTCTTTATGCGTACGAAAATTTAGGAAAGGCAGTGATAATTGTTAATATTGACATGTAATCCTGAGGATACAGAAACAGACAATGAAAATGTCTCTTGTAAGAACTTAACTTTACATAAAACTTACTATTTACAAGGTTTACAAACGATAAAGTGATTAAAAATTCGACGTGTGTTACTCTATGAAAGCTGTCCTTCGACAAGCGTTATAGTGTTGTGGAAGTAAGTGCAGGTGCGTGTGTGTGAGGGGGAGGAGGGGATAAGTATGGGCGATAAAAGATCGCGCGCGGACCTTGTCCCATTTGTTACAGTAGTTTTCTTACAATAGCCCGGTATTGATCGAGAAACCTCAGAAAATTAACGTTCAGAGCAGCGTGTCGCTTGACAGCCGGATTCAAATTTTCCTAACACTACTTTTCGTCTCAACCTGAAAGCAGGGGAGAAATAATGTCGAACATTTTATCAGAAACAAGATTTTGAAGGCCAATTCGGTGGTTGAGATTGCTAAGGCAGTAGTGTCGTAGTGATGTCGGGTTCTAGTGTGGCGTCGTGGTAGCGAAATGACTACACAGACACGAGCTCTAGTTACAATATTTATTTACAGAATATTATACAGTATTTACAGCTCTGGGGTTCCGTTCGCAATCTACCTCCGCGACTCCACGCACACTGCTCCCATTTCCCGGCTAGTGCATCCTCCACCCAGACGCTTTACCGCGCCGGTGTCCTGACACCCGGTGCTACGCACTCCCCAAGGAATGCACTTCTGCCAACGGGCCGCAGTTGCGTCCGCACGCGAGTAACGAACTTCTTTCCGGCCAGCTAGCTTCTGGCGGTCATGTCCCCCCACCCCCTAGCTTCTCTGCACATGCGGGTGGCTCTGGGACCATATGGCCAGCCAGCGCAGAAACCTCAGAAAATTAACGTTCAGAGCAGCGTGTCGCTTGACAGCCGGATTCAAATTTTCCTAACACTACTTTTCGTCTCAACCTGAAAGCAGGGGAGAAATAATGTCGAACATTTTATCAGAAACAAGATTTTGAAGGCCAATTCGGTGGTTGAGATTGCTAAGGCAGTAGTGTCGTAGTGATGTCGTTACACTAGTCCCGCCTTTGTCATGGTTGTATTTGTGTTTGTCCTTTCACCCCTTATCACCATATCGTTTCATTTTCACAGTTACCATAACGTTAACTCCAATAGTGGTCGCTAATGACCTATATGTTGATGCGCTCTTAAATAAATAAATAAAAAAGCTTTTGAAGATAAACTGCATTTACGATCATCATTACGAGAGACAGATGGATGAACGAACAGATGGAATTTAAAAACCCACTTTTCGGTAGCAGGGCCCTTTAAAAGACGTATTTCCATCAAAACGTGGAATCGAATTTGTGCGCTACCTCAATATTGCCTATACGAAAGTAAAATGAAACCTGATCCGTTGGTTATACTCGTCAAAATCCAATCAGTTTATTCAAGATATTCGAATTTTTCAATCACATCCATTCGTTTCTGGAAAAAGATTATTTACAAACGGGAGAGTATTTCTTAAAACGAATATTAGGTTAAATGAATCGGTTTAGATTTTATCCTGAAGCACATGTGTAAAATGAATAAGTTTGCTTCCAACATGAACTGAAAAATATGCCATAATTATATCACATCGTAGACAATATTCGAAATTATTTTATTTGCGTGTGGTTAATATGCGAGTTTCTTACACAATCGTACTTACAATCATACATTTCAATCATATTCATAATACATTTTAACTCTTGATTTTGAACACATTTAATTGGAAAAATAACAAAGATTACAAGGCTTGCTGGGGGGAGGAATAAGGAGTAGTGCTTGTGGAGCAGTAAATTTGTATCTGGCAAGAAGAAAACTTGCTTGATTTCAGAGGGTACAGAAATGCATTATACTGGTGATAAATCGCTATAAAAGGGAATGAGAAGAGTTGAATTCAATTTTGTCTTGTTTAAACAAACTACCTTTCAATGAAAGCATTTTCGGCCCAAAAGCGACCGTTAACCTGTAAATTTTCTGCAAAAGAGGGGGCAAACTTCTTGTAGATTAAGCAATGGTAATATAATAATAATAATAATAATAATAATAATAATAATAATAATAATAATAATAATAATAATCAGAGGCTTAGAGTTAGGATAGCCAGTGTATATCCAAGTAAAGTATTAATAATTAGATTAATAAATGGATATTTTAATATTCAATTGAGAGACTTGGGGGCAGTAACAAGATATGCCACATCAGCCAAAACTGGAAGAGATGGCTCAGGGCATCAACTGATGTCACTGCACTGCCTCTGACCGGGAGGTACTAAGTTCGAATCCCGACAGTGGCAGTATTTTCGACAGTAGCTTGTCACCTAGGTCGGATTCAGTCGCTGTGTGGAAGAGAATTCTAGCGGCCGGCTACCCTGATCGGTAGTTTTCCGCGGTTTCGCCGATCAACACTCTTCGAACGCCGGAACAATATCCTAACAAATGGGCCCCAGACAGTGCGCGATCTTTCCTTTCTCTTCCTTGCCTTATCCTCTCCCCAAAACACACTTACACTAACGATCACTGCACTACCACACATGACGGGAGATCGGTCGGGAGCTTAGAACTATGGGAGTTGCAGCTGGGGCAGTTCCTCGATGGTGGGAAATACCTGGTTGGAGAAAATCTCGATAGCCGACGGTATGTCGGCGCCGGATCTCGCCATCCAGCGGGGGAAGAACTTCGCTACATAGCGAGAAAAACGTGTACTACACTTACGGGAGTAAGAAATGGCCCTAGTAGTTGACGCGCCCGGAATCTCAATCAATCACACCAGCCCAAATGACTTCTGGAATTAAAAATTGGCTTAATCTTCATTTTGGACAAACGGAGGCTTAGAGGTTTAAATTGCTGTAACACATGTTTTGTTCATACAATTTAAGGACTTGAGCGAGCAGCAAGTTTAGCTACATTTCGACATAACATTAACATTTAGGTACAGTCGGAGACCACTCGTGGCTGGTGCAGCTTATTTTGTTACTGCCACAGTTCTAAAACTTACGAGAGGGAAAAGCAGAAGCCCACACTGTGAGTCACCGTCATACCAGATACGACTAGAGAATCCCAAGTACCTCAGCAGAACACCTCTAGAGCTCATTTGATGCTTGAACCGTAATTTCGCAGGCTCAGTTTTCAGTAAGGAAAACCTGCGAGTACATTGCGTGCAGCCGAAAGAGAATTCAAATGTTGGGCTTCCCTACGGGCAAAGGCCGTTGAAGTCCAACAGTTTGGATGGCTATGACCATTCTCACTCCTATGCTTTTCACTTCGTGGTTCGTTTCTACCCCTGAGCTTGCCTATGTGTTTTGTAAATGAGAAAGAGTGCAGAGGAAGATAGAGCAGAGGGAGGGAGAGCAGAGGAAGAGAGCAAGAGGTCAGACGAAGAGAGCAAAGAGCGCAGAGGAAGAGAGCAAAGAGCATAGAGCAGAGGAAGAGAGCAGAGAGGCCTAAAGAAGAAATCAAAGAGTGTAGAGGAAGAGAGCAGAGAGAGTAGAGGAAGAGAGCAGAGAGAGTAGAGGAAGAGAGCAGAGATGGAAGGGGAAGAGAGCAGAGACGGGCAGAGAGAGGAAGAGAACAGAGAAAGAGGAAGACAGGGCTAGAGGCAGAAAGAGTACTGATAATCAGCCGTGTATATCTCAGCGTTGTAGAGCAGAGGTTGTAATTGAGGAAAAACAGCTAGTATAATATGACAGTAATTTTCGAATTTTTGGAAAAACGCGAGTTTCAAAATACGCCTCTAGAGAGCACATGGTCTAGAAGAAACACACTGATTTCAACTTCCAAGAACATTATAAAAAGCAGCTTAGTAGATCCTGAGAAATCTCCCTTACACGTTACCTGCCTTACACGTTAAATTGGGATTAATGAAGCAATTTACTAAGCCACTGAATAAGAATAGAATTTGTTTTAAGTACCTAACCAACAAATTCCCCACCCTCTGAGAAAGCAAAGTCAAAGAAGGAATCTTCGTAGGGCCTCAGATCAGAGAACTAGCTAAAGATGAACATTTTGAAGCATGTATGACACTTCCGGAAAAGGAAGCTAGAATTGGCTTCCAAGACGTAGTTACTAAGTAATTAGGAAATTATAAATATCCAAACTATGAATATTAAGTAAATAATATGAAGCCTTAGGATGGAACATGAGTCTGAAAATACATTTCCTTCACTTCCAGTTAGACTACTTTTGAGGAAACCTGGGAGCAGTGAGTGTAGAACAGGGTGAGAGGTTTCACCAAAATATTAGAGACATTGAAAGGCGCTACCAAGGGCGACGGAATACATCAATGCAACGAGATGATCCTACTAGAGTGCACTAGCCAAGTGGAATAAGAAGTTTTTGTCTAAGCGACAACGGTTCTATTGGCTGCTCATACACGTGAAAACAAACAGTGATTTTAACAGTAATGTATAATTATAACAGTAACAGTAAAGTAATGGACTTAAGTTTATGCGTTCATTTTCATTTTCTTAACTCTGTTATAAAAAAAGTAAAATAAGGCTGTACTTCAGTTCTTAGTTTTGTGTTCATCAAACAAAGTTTTCAGATTTTCAAGTTAAAACTATTATAAATATTTTTAAATGTTAATTTTTTTAAATCCTGATGTGATACGGGAAAATGAAAATCATTTCTGTAATCCTTCCACTTTATATAAAATCAGTTATTGGATCTAAAATAAGGTAAAAAAACATTTTTTGTAAACCCGTGTAATCAGCCTTGTAAATATCAGCGTTGTAGACCGAATAATTTAGGAAATACAGCCAGACAAAGATGACGTAATTTTCCAATTTTTGGAAAAACACGAGTTTTGAATAAACGCATCTAGAGGTCACATTATCGTGCTCATGGGGCAAACTATGGCATTTTCAGAAACTTTATTAATTATTTTACAATTTTCAACATGAGCCGGATTCTCCAGAACATATTTCCATCAGAAGCTTCGTTTTCCAGAAATGCGCGAAAGCTTTCATAAAACACGGCATTTTTCAAAAATGCAATCTGGGTAGTCGCCGTGGTTTACGAGTTTCTGTGAATTACACACTCTGTCGAAATTAAAAGAAAGTACTGGTAAAGTATTGGTATCTGTGTAAATCTCAGCGTCGTAGAGGGAATAGTTTAGGAGATACAGCGAGTCAATGATGACCGTAATTTATGAAATTTTGGAAAAACACGAGATTCGAAAAAACGTCCCTAGAGTGCACATTTATGGATCAAACGGAGCAAATAAATGGCATTTTCTGAAACTATATTAAATTATTAAACTAGTTTGTGCCTCTGCCTCCAGAATTGAATTATTATTCTGAGTTTCAGAGATACAATCATTTTGAACCAATTATTTTATGTTATTAAAATTGTAAAAATTCAACGACCTGTAGAATTTCGCCAATTACGGCATGAGCTGGATTCTTATGAAAACCAGTGTTCTAACACGAAATATCACGACGAGTACACTGGTAAAAAGCATATTTCCATCAGAGGTTTCTTTTTCCAGAAATTCATCCAGAAGTTTAATCCAAAAATTGTTGTGTATTGTTTATACATTTATTTAAGTTTTGTTATATTTTCAAAACAATTATAGATTCGGCTTCAGGCAGACTGAAGGTCGAATGCAAATCTAATTCTTGGCTGATTATTTGAAAGGGTAGAAACCGTAAGAATAAAATTGTGAATAGATTTATATACTAGACGGTTAAAATGTTAAATGACTTATGCACAATTTACTTATTAACGTAAAATCTCCACTTTTGGGAGTTGGAAGTATACTGCATAATTCGATGTTCCAAGCTTGCCAACCGACTCGCGCACTCAAAGCCCGTTTGTCGTGCTGGCGTATCTTGGCACTCCGGCCTGTTCGAGACTGCTACATTCGAAGCGGCCCGCGGCTGCTGTAGGCTTATGATAGGAGATACATCATTATACCCTCAAGTCTCTCTTCTTGGAAATATCTGGGTGTTATCTGAGTTGCAAGTGTAAATGACACTAAACTGGGCGTTTTGTTATTAATGAACTTTAGTAACTTGCGATTACCTTAGTTGTGTATTGCTATTACGATTAATTCAGTTATTATATTATTTGTATCTCGTCTTAGTAATTCTGTAATATTTAAACAGACATTAGACTAACATATTGTTAATTGGAATTCGTCGTTGTTTAACTATTTGTATATATTACATAAAGAGACCGAAAAGATTGATTAATTATTAGTGATTCCGGGCGCGTCAACTACTATGGCCGCTACTCCCGTAAATGCAGTGGGTGTATTTTTTTGCTCGGGAGGTGGGGTTTGCCTTCCCCCTTCTGCCACAGCCAGGACGAGCTCTAAGCTCCAGACCGGCCTGCCTGCATGTGTGGTAGTGTGGTCCATGTTCGTGTAAGTGTGAGGAAGGGTAGGACAGGACTAGGAAGAGGTAGTCGCGCGCGGTCCGTGGCCCGTTTGTTAGGATACTGCTCCGGCATCAGCATTCCAGCAGCCTACAGCTAGAATTCTCCTGCAGCCCGTGACTGAATTTGACCTAGCTCACAAGCTAGTGTTGAAAAATCCTGCCACCATCGGGATTCGAATCAGGACCTTCCAGTCAGAGGCACTGCAGTGACATCAGTTGATGCCCTTAGTCATCTCTGCCGGTGAGACGGAAAAAATCTCTAGACTAAATTTATAGGAATAAGTTAAAAGGAATGTTTGTATAAGGTACTTGGTGAGAATTCTTGCAATTTTCAATTTATTCGCTTATTTCGCATTTCTGTTTAAAACAATCTTGTGGAATAATGTATCAAGGATTAATTTGTTTTTACCAGTTTCCTAGTCTTTTCTCAGCGCCTCCGATAAGAAAAAGAGCATTCTTGAAAATGATTACTAACTCTGTTTAGAGGACTGCGTTTAGCACAAGGTCTTTCTGACAAGTTTTAGGAACCCCCATTTCTGTAATCATGGCCGAGTTCATGAAGAGAGACTGGGATCGGATTACATCGAGTTCCTCGAACCGAAGCCATAGAGTTCCTAATATACCAGAGCCGACCAGCGATTCGGAGGAGCCGCTGCTCGCTCCCTGCTCTTTCTAGTAGCTCCGGCAACAGTCGGAAAATGACGTCACTTTTTATCGATCGGCTTCTGGTGGCACAGTGGGTCCCGTCTTGTTTTTTGGGGGTATTTTCCATTGCTCGAACTTAAAATGTGCAAATGCGCTGGGAAAGGATATTTCGACAAAAAAAGAGATATTGTTGTAACATTTACTAGGACTACACATATTTTTGTGATTTGAAAGTAAAAAAAGCAATTTTCATTGCAGCATGGAAAGAAAAATTTCTTTTTGGAGATGGCGTCAAATATGCCAAATTTTTAGTTTCAAAAGAGTGTTCAAGCACATTAAGAAATTTAGTTGCTGCGACATTACATTTTATTATGCTGCTGATTATGAAAAAAGTGCTCTATAGGTTACCGAAAAATGTTACTAAATAAACTAATAACAGAAATACTGACCATAAATAAGATTAAAAGTATTAAAAAATCAAGCTAATTGCAAACCAGTTATTTTTCTTCTTGCAATTCACATTGCCATCATAATGGTACTTCTCATTCGAGATTTACAAATTTTCAAACCGCTCACATTTGTTCGTTGATCGAAACATACGGAACATTCGTGAAGCATTCCAATGCAGTTTCGGAAAATGTTTTTTGAGTGACGTTTTCATAAAATCTAATAAATGTTTCTTTTGTTTGAAATTTTTCTCTTAATTCAGTGTCACATTGCAAACCAGTTATTTCTAATTGAAAATCACAAGGAACCACACAAGGAGATTTTGGAATTTTGGCGCATCTTAATCTAAAGCGCTTCCGATATAAGACACTGAAATTTACTGAGTTCCTTGTTCAAAATCTAAATTATTTGACGTCAATTCTGATCGGTGAGATAAAATTGAATTTTGCGTTGCGTTCCATAGATTTTTATGTTCTTTCGTACTTCGTTTCATCTTCAGTTTTGTTTGACCTATATAAGTCGAAGAACAATCCAAACATGGTGCACAATAGACTACATTTCATTCTCCAAAATATTGTCAGAATCCTTAACATTTCTAATCATTTTTTGCTTTTTGATGAGAGCGCTGGTAATTTTGATATTGATATCTATGGCCGGGCGAAGCCCGTTAGGATATTTGAGACGGAAGGTATTAAAATACGTTTTATAATCACTAGAATTCTCTGAATAATTAGACAATGTTTCATAAGAATGGGAAGAACAAACTTGATATAACATGACAAGAATCTTTTATATCGTCTTGATGGACTTAATGTCATTGTTTTCTTTCAAATTACCCTTCCTAAAGATAAATTCCTTTTATCGTGTGACCCCTTCGGGGTCCTTTCACTTTTCCGTTTTCCGCGCCGTGCAGTCCTACCTTCCGCAACGCGGGATTTTCTCTTTTCCTGGTTCTGGTCCGTTGTCCCGTGGGGCAGGACTTATTTTTACCGTTACGTTATTTCACTCAATGACAACGGATGCCAGTAAAACTAATTCTCTCTTCAGAAGGGGCAAGGCAGTAATTTGGCTTCAATATCGCCAGATTTCGCCCATTTTTTGTAGTTTGAAAGCAGTTTTTTTTCAGACTGCAGCAGTAGTACTTACGATGGCGTCGAGAAGTAAGCGTTCGACGTTGTCACAGCGTGAACTAAGGAAATTAGTTAATTTTGAAAATTAACCATTTTCAGACAATGAAGAAACTGACAACATTTTCTCCAGTGGTTCTGAAGAATATGAAGAATGTGATAATGGTGATTCGGACTCCGCTGATACAATGCAATCTACGCGCATTTTTCGTGATTGGGTGAACCTCTCCGCACTAAACATTAATATAATGTTCTCAACGTTTTACCAGTACATCAACTTGATTTCAGCTACAAGGCAGGTCAGTTCCAACAACGCCAATTGAAGCATTTCAGCTTTTTTCACGGATGAGTTCATAAAAGCAATCGTTGATGAAACGAATAGATAAGCAAGTGTAAATTTGTATGCAAGCCGCTTCAAAGAGCCCGTTTGGAACACGGGGAAACCAGTATTCGTTGAAGAAATCAAAGCGTATCTGGGTGTTATATTAAATATAGAATTAAATCCAAAACCATGCACCGAACATTATTTCTCCTAAGAGTGGATTAATTACATGCCATATTTGCTGCTATTTTCAGTTGCACTGAATTTCATCAAATTCATTGGATGTAGCATGTCCGTCCTTCACCCAAAAACAGAACAGATACAATAAAAAGAAGACGAAGTGTAGTACGGAGCATCGTGGCGTATTTGAAAGCAAATTCTTTAGAACGTTTTGTTCCTAAATCCGATGTTGCCATTTATGAAAGCACTACTTCATTCAAAGGACGTGTTGCATTTAGAATGTACAATCCGTGAAAACCTCCAAAATATGGAATACGAGTGTTCGTACTTGCTGATTGTAATGCAGGCTGTGTCCTACTTAGAACCGTATTACGGTCAGACTACAATTTTGAATCTCGAGAGGCAAGAATTGCGCTTCATCATTCACGTCAAGAATTGTGCTTCATCTTGTAACCGAATTATTACAGACTGAACTGTGTTGTTTTCCGAGTATTTCCAGAGGTATTATACAAGTTTCAATTTAGCCACGGAACTACTGCAAACAAAGTGCGATCTCACGGGTCCACTGAACAAAAACAGAAAACATTCTCGACGACATAAAGAAAATGAAAATAAAAGTACAGAAACACCACGTTACTGGTTACACGAAGGATGGTGTAATGGTTCTGTCATGGAAAGATTAGAGAAGTTTGAATGTTGTTATCCAGTCATGCCAGCAGCGACGCAGTGAAAGTGAAAGCAAAGCCAAATACTCGTAAATAAACCAAAAGTAATTATTAACTACACGAAAAATGGGTGCTGTCAATAGCAATGTGACCATTACATTTCGAGTTATAATCGGCGACGGATCTCGCCATCCAGCGGGGGAAGATCACCGCCATCTCCCGAGAAAAAACATGCACTACACTAACGGGACTAATGACCACAGTAGTTGACGCGCCCGGAAACACGAAAAAATCAATCAATCAATCAATCAAGCATTGGGACTGATTTGGTGCGAGGTGTTCGAAGTCAGAACAGCGACAAGTCAGGAAAACAATTCAGTCCTGATAAGGAAGAGAGATTGAATGGAAAATAGCATTATTCAGACCAACAAGAAAACAGAGGCAGAGATTGCGTCTTTTGTAGCGACAAACTACTCAAAGAGGAAGAAAAAAATGTGTCTAAGAAAACCAGGCATACATCCAATAAATTATTTTGAAATCATTCACTTGCAAATTACAAACTTTGACTTCTTAGTTATGTATTACGAATTAAGAAAATAAGTTAAAATGTATATTTTTGCTACAATAAAAATTTTGTCCTCAGTCGTAGTTCGACAGCATTAGAGGCGACAGTTCTCGCTCAGCAGCGGTCGTGAACAGACGTGTCCGTCCAGTGCGACCAAAGTAGTCCGTCGAGTGCGAGCAGTGGAGTGAATGGCGTACGATGTCGACCCATCAACCGGCCGGGCAATAAACCAGGCCTTACAAACCCTCATCAGTTCTGATTTCGACGATGAAATCAACAGCGAAGTGAATTCTGCGCATCAAAATACTTCATCAGAAGAAGAAAAAATTGATCAAACCGTCGACCCAGCGTCGAACCAGCAACGGAACGAGGACAGCGCGGCGGCCATCAACCCAACGCTACAAGGGCTGAGCGCGCAGCAACCCCTGATTCAGCACGGAAGCATCACAAAAAAGAGGTCAGTCAGTGACAACATAAACTGTCAAGATCCCAAAAGATTCAATTCCGATCCCACTGCAGGCAGTGTAAATCCAACTAGTGATGTAGAGTACAGTTACGGAATTCCAATCGGCAACAGATTTACTGAACTTGAAAGATTAGGCCAACATATCGAGGAAAGACGTTTTGAATATACAAAGGTTACTTTGGGTGAACAGCAAACTCCAACAGAAAAGATTCCTCCTATCTATGTAGCAGAAATATGTAACCTCAATCAATTTATAATAGAACTCAGAACCAATGTTTCCAACAATTTCGTAACAGATGTAAAGTACAATAAGATAAAGATTAGTGCAAAAAACCCTACAGACTTTCGGAAAATAATAAAGTACCTCATACACACACAACGGAAATTCCACTTATATAAGGACCCCGCCAACAAAAAATTCTCCGTTGTGTTCAAAAACCTCCATCAATGTATATTTGAACGGGACATTTTTGCAGACCTTAAACAGCGTCACCCTTCAGTGTTAAATATCACAAGACTACAAAAAGAAAGTAATTCTATACCAGTGGTCGCAGCCGAATTCGACGGCACAGAAACACCCGAAACCATACTACAAATAAACCAAATATGCAACCATCGAGTGACTACAGAAAAAAGGAAAAAACACAATGGTCCCATTCAATGTCAACGGTGTTTGGACTACGGACATACGAAAAATAACTGTAACTACCCAATCAAGTGTGCTTTTTGTGCCGGGAACCACTATTCAGTGCAGTGTCAAAAGAAAAATGAAAATCCCGTGTGTGCGAACTGTCTCGGTAGGCACAAGGCCGATGTAAGAAACTCAACTTGTAGTTACTACAAGGAAGTAACAGACAGAAAAACCAAGGCTATAAAGAAAATTAATAGAAATACTGGCAACCCCTCGGCTCCTCCGCCCCCTTCCAACCAATCACAAATCCACTTCCCGGGTCTACCGCACACCAACCCACCAGAAAATTTCACTCATATCTCCGACTCAAATCCTCCCCTCTCACCACTTCGACAAAATACCCTGAACGGAAATAATCATAGGTCTTGCATACTCGTTCCTCAATCAAATAATCCCATTCTTTCCACAATCATCAATTCCATCACAACTTGTATCATCAATTTCATAAACTCATTAATACCTTCAATCATTAGTATGATTCAAAGCTCGGTGGCTGAATATTTAAACAACAGCCATGGCAAATAGTAGTAATAATAATATTATTAATCACAATAATTATAACAATAAAATCAATAATAATAATAAAATAGTTTTACCAAACTGGAACGCGAACTCTATCACAAATAAGAAAACTGAACTAATCCACTTTTTACATCACTATAATGTCGACATAGCCAGTATTACCGAAACACACTTAAACAAAAACAACAAACTAATTATTCCTAATTACACAATATACAGGACAGACAGACAAGAAACAAAAGGATGCGGTGTTCTCATAGCAGTAAAATCTAATTACCAACATAATTTAACAATACTTCCAAACACACCGGGATTGGAAACCGTTGCAATAGAAATTATCTTTAACACTAACGTATGGAAAGTAATATGTGCTTACAAACCTCCAACTATTAAAATAGCCAACACTAACATACAAAATTTATTCAACCCAACAGAAAAAAGTTATACTCTTAGGAGATATCAACGCCAAACACCCAAATTGGGGATGCCAAAATAAAAATCGTGACGGTAAAATATTAACCCAAATAATAAACAATCATAATCTTAAAATAATATCCCCCAGTGAACCAACGTTTTTTCCACTAGATCGAACATGCAAACCTGATATACTAGACATTGGAATAACCAATACCAACAATAACTTTTTCTCATCAGTAATATTTGAATTAGATTCTGATCACATACCTGTTCTTGTTTCATCACAACAACTAACACCACAACACGCCCCAAGACCACCACCAAATACACTTAAAATAAACTGGAAAAAGTTCGCAGAGATAATCAAACAATCAATACCCAGAATAAAAATCTTAAACAATCCTCTCGAAATAGATCAGTCCGTAACAAAATTAATCGACCTCGTCAAAAAATCTATATTAGAAGCACAATCTACCACTTCTGACAACATAACACAAAGAAATCATAACAAACTTCCTCCCGGCATAAAATATGCAATAAAAATTAAAAATAAAACGAGAAGACTATGGTATAAACTCAGAACACCCGAAATAAAGAAAGAACTTAACGTAATAACCAATATTGTTAAAAGACTTATAAACGCTCACAATAATCAGCAATTCCACAATTTTATTAACTCGTTAAGCAGCAGTAATAACTCTATATGGCAATTCACAAGGAAAATTCTAAAGAAGAAAAACCAAATTCCCCTACTAAATACACCCACTGGAAAAGCGCTCACATCAATTCACAAAGCAGAAGAACTGGCCAAATATTTCAAAACAACATTCGCAGTTAATAACACCAACTTCCACCCCGAACATAACAAAATCATTGAAAGTAGCAAAACATACCCATGCGGCCCACACCATAATATTCATTACTCTTCTCCCACCGAAATTAAAAAAAATATTAGAAACCTCCCCAATAAAAAAGCACCAGGACATGACAACATCACTAACATGGCAATAAAAAACCTACCCACATCTGCAATAGCCTACTTAGATAATATATTTAACTCTTGCTTCAGAACTTGCTATTTCCCTCATTCATGGAAACATGCTATAGTAATTCCTATAGCCAAACCAAAAAAGAATGCAGCAGAGATAAATAGCTATCGCCCTATTAGTTTGCTAACTTCTCAAAAATTTTTGAAAAAATTATTCTATGTAGACTTAAACATCACCTAAAAGCAACTAACTCAATCCCCAAGGTACAATTCGGTT
Organism: Teleogryllus occipitalis; assembly: GCA_011170035.1. Classification (NCBI taxonomy): domain Eukaryota; kingdom Metazoa; phylum Arthropoda; class Insecta; order Orthoptera; family Gryllidae; genus Teleogryllus; species Teleogryllus occipitalis. Next base: position 27,542 of record BLKR01005435.1, read on the forward strand.
TCACAAAGGAAATATCTACGCAACATCAACTGTTAAGACTATCAGAACACATCTACTTAGACTTTCAATCAAAACACTATACCATATCACTCTTTTTAGATGTAGCACAGGCATTTGATCGTACATGGCACCAAGCTCTCAGTTATAAACTCACTCAAATTGGCACACCTTATTATCTACACATGATCATTAACAAATTTTTAAGCAATAGAACCTTCTCTGTCAATGTCAACAGCCACCTCTCGAAGCCCCGATGCATCAAAGCAGGATTACCCCAAGGATCCCCCTTATCACCAACGTTGTTTAATCTGTATGTAGCAGACATTCCCAAATCAAAAAACATCCATTTAGCACAATTCGCGGACGACACAGCATTATACATCTCTGGCAACTCACTAGCAGACTTAAGAGCAAAAACACAATTATACCTACACACACTTGATAGCTGGGCCGCGAAATACAAAATTCAGCTAAATCCCACCAAAACAGCAGTAAAAATATTCTCACTTAGACCATATACTCACCCCTCCCCGCTAACAATTAACAACAACCCAATAGAATGGTTCCCTCCCATCAAACCAATTAAATACCTAGGACTATATCTCGACTCAAAACTAAATTGGCGCGATCATATTGAAACAAAGATAATGCAAGCCAAGGCAAAAATACATCAGCTAAAATCAATAATAAACAGACACAGTTCACTACAACAAAATACCGCCATAGCAATATACAAAACCATACTAAGACCTTCAATCACTTACGCCTGTCCCGTATGGATTAACGCCGCCAAAACAAATATCCGCAAACTCCAAGTAATCCAAAACCAGTTCCTGAGAACCATAACTAACGCCCCATGGTTCATTACAAATAATCAACTCCATAAGGAATTCAACATTGTATCATTAGATCATCACATCACATACCTTGCTACAAACTTCTATCATAACATACACCAAATCCCAGCACTCACCGAATTCAGACTCGCAAAAAATCCAACCCATAAAACCAGAATTCAAAATAAACACCCTTTCCGTATCTTTCAAATCAAATTCGCTAACATAGAACCAGATTAGAGGACTCATAGTGGGCAACCTCCCCATTGTATAGTATTTAAGCTTAGAATAAGTTAGTAAGTAATAAAAATTACATATGTAAAGTTGAAATAACTACCGATGTATTTACCTTCAGAAAAAATAAATAAATAAAAAAAAGCGTTAGAGGCAACAACTACTGCTGCGCTCTATGAGCTTATCGATATACTATATCTCCGAACCAAAACACTTCAGTATTAATATTACCTTACAGTGTCATTTAAAGTGCTATCAGTGTTCCAAGCAGTATACAGCCCTTCTCTGGCCGGCCTGCTGGCTGGCGCGACGTATCCACATGAATAAAGCAGTACCAGCCAACCTCAAGATGAATCCGTCACTTAACCTCCAAGAGCAACCCACGAAGTCGTACGCCGGAGCTGCAAATACTGAGAGTTTTCCATCAAAAGAACAATCTATACTACTGAACGCATGCGAAAATCTAACTGTCAAAGACTATATAAGTAAACTAACCGAAATTGTTCCCCCCAGAGCCATTACTTTTATATCAAGAATATCCAATAATAGAATATGTGTGTTTCTGAACTCGAAGATCAAATTGTTCTTATAACAAACAAATACCCTACTCTTATCATTAAATATACTACTGTTAATGTGAGACCTATAATTAACAAACTTAAGAGAATCATAATATTAAACGTATACCCATTTATTCCAAACGAGGAAATCACAAATATTTTTAAGTATCATGACATTAAAACTACCTCCAGTATATCCTTCATCAGAGCTGGTCTGTCTGACCCTAACCTCAGTCACATTATGAACTTCAGAAGGCAAGCTTTTATCCAACCTGAGGAACTTCACAAACTCCCTCAGTCATCAGTGATTATATATGAAGGTACACCATATAGAATCTTTTTCTCTGCTGAAAACATTACTTGTTTCAATTGCAAAATGGAAGGCCATACTGCTAGTAACTGCCCCCAAAATCAACCCAAAGAGAATTGCCTTCTGGACTCTACCAGTACAAATATATCAGCAAACCCCTCAAACAACACTAAAGCACAACTCATCACAGTTGATACACCCACTGCCCTCCCCCTACTAGTGATTCTATAAACTTTCCCCCCTTCTTAAGAGAAGCCTCCCAAGTGAATTCTCCTCTCCCTCTGAAGCAAACAACAATGTTAAAGACAGCCGCAATGAAGACAATAATGTGAAAAAGACAAAAAAAAAAAGAAACAGAAAAAGAATTCTGCAAAACAAAATGAAACGGACCAAAGAGTAACCCTAGTACTACCCTCGAAGACATGCTCAATCCAACTAAAGCTCTGTTCGAAAAGAACAAAAACTCTTTTCCACTGTCAGAAAACCAACTACATTTACTACTTGAAAATGCTTTGGGCTCTGCTGACCCTCTTACCATTGTCAAAGATTATTCCAATGATATCCCAGCAGTCATAAAAATGCTCAACGATATCCACTCTGTACTAAATGACAGAGTTATCAAAGGCAGAGTCACCAGACTAAAGAAAAACTGTTAAAACACATACCAGAATCAGACACATCCGACTCAGAATCTAATATGGAAACAATCTGACACTAAATTCTCTTTTTAATAGAAGCCTCATGATAAACACCAACCTGCCATTATTAAATAAAATTCAAGCAAACAAACGACACTGCCAAGGAATACCCCTCGATACCATTGTTGACCTGAGTATCCACAATCATTATACAACAAGTTTGACTAGGCCAATATTTGTCTGCAAAAATTCTTAAAGACTTACCAACAAGATAAAGCAAATCTACTACAAAATGTAGCCACCACAACAGAAATATCTTAACCTAACCCCTCTCAAAACTAAAATGAACATTCTACAATGGAATGCAAACGGTTTCTACACAAAATATGAAAAGCTACAATTACTCTGCATTCAGGAAACTAACTTTAAAGCAAACAGCAAAGGTAAATTAAAAGGTTTCAAATGCTACAACAAAAACCGTCACCACTCCAATACAGCTAGCGGTGGTGTTGCCATTTTTGCAAACGAATACCTGCCTGCAGAACAAATTGACATACAAACAGAGATTGAAGCTGTATCTATTAAAATCCAAGCCCCAGCGACAATCAGTGTATGTAATATTTACTTTCCCAATAGCCACTCTCTCGATGCTAATGAAATTAAAGATCTGATTAGACAACTTCCAAAACCTTTTATCCTACTTGGCGACTTCAACAGCCATAACACAATATGGGGATCAAACAAATCCGACGCAAGAGGACGCCTCATGGAAAATATTATTGATGAAGAGGACCTAATAATCTTGAACAACGGACAACACACTCATTTTAATATGAGCAACGGACATCTCAGCGCAATAGCTGCAGCTCACAAATCAAGGTTGTCCATGGAAAATGATAGGTTCCAGTTGTTCTTACTCCAAGGATTTCAAATTATTTGAACGCCTTGGAAATACTAAAATACCATACACAATTCAAATTAAGGAGAATGTCAGGCTGTTGGTATTAACAACGACGAAAAAATTCCACTTTCGCTAATGATGAAATTAAAACTTCATTGAAGAAATAAGTGAAGAATAAAAAAACAACAAACTCTTCAACAAATTAACTTTAAACTATTATAAAAAACAAACTAGAAAATAAGAAGAAAATTTACATTATATATACTAGAATCATCCGAATGGTGCGCTCGATTGGCATCAGTTCCAAAATTAATTCACAGATTAATGATTCTGGGCGCATACATTTCTGTCCTTAGATGAACTTCAAGTTTTATCGCGGTAGGTAGCGGTGATCTTTCTCCACGGGATGGCCGGATCCGTGTCGACCTACCAGTCGCTTGTAGGCTTTCCCCAATCAGGTATCTCTCACCAGTGTGACACCTCCCTATCTGGGACAACCTCGACAAACAAAGCTCTCTATTGGTTTTCCTACCGCCGTCGGGACTCGAACTAGGACCTACCTGTCAGAGGCACTGCAGTGACATCAGTTGATGCACTGAGCCACCGCTCCCGGTTTCACTCATGGAGTTTGCACCACTGAATAACTGGGAGATATCAATGCAGGAAAAACCGACCACTTGACGAAACATGAATTTTTAAACACTTTCGGTTAATTCTCCTATGTAAATTCAAATAACTTCCACGAAATTTGTTTTCACAGTGCTACAGCTTCGCTGTAATAACAAAATCTAAATTATGTTCGTAAAATGTTTATTAACGTATTTTTTATAATAGTGGTTTTTAAAAATGTTACTGACGAAATCGGCCTGAATGTACGAAAGTGAAGGGTATACTTAGGCAACATACGCAAACGTCATTCTCATCATCTCCGAAAATTCAATTTTGTAGAATGGACAGTAGGAACCAACAAGCCACCTTCGAAATCTGACTATATTTGTAGGATTGAAAGTGAAATGTAGTCTGTGTTGGGAAGGTAATAAAACTTGGCCACCAAGTTGTTCTACGAGTATGTATTTTCACTGGAAAATGCTACGGCATTCATACTTACTAAAGTGTAGACATAAACGCCAAATCTCTTTGAATTGTTTTAACTTTTTTGTTTTGTTTTAGTAGCAACAACTCATTTTACGAAGTACGTGTCTTTGTTATATTTTAAGACACTACAATAATTGAATTTTCGAATTTTCAAGCGTTTAGGAAGTCTCGACATTTCATTGAAATGTTCGTCAATCTAAAAAAATGTATCAATGTAAAAAATATGTATTTACAATGCAAACTAATACAATTTAGCAATGAAATTTCATTGCGGATGAGATATCTCTCATCTATCGAATAAAGTAGTTTATCCTTGGTCATTCTTTTTATATGTATTAAGAATTTGCAATGATATTTCACATTGCAATTTGTTCAATCTCGCAATCAAATTTTCAATCTCGCCACCAAGGCGCAGCCCTTAAAAGCTTTCTTCCCGCGCGACCAACCACTATTAAGAGCGAACTTTCACCAACCTCTCACAAGTCGCTCTCTGTGCATGCCGGCACGCTTCTACACTTCGGAAACTACTACAAAAGGGCAATAAAATCATTTACAGTGTCTTCCGCGCAAACCGCCGTTCTCACGGGCCCACGCCCGCGCAGAACATTCACCGCCGCTTCCCGGCGTCGCCAGCTGGGGTTTAAGCCCTCATTAGCCGGCTGGGCCACCCCGGCACGCGGGGCCCTCACCCCATCGCTCGATACCTGACAAGCGACCAAGAATGTGTACAAACATTTCTGGGAATCGCTTCGGGCCTCCCTCGCAAATATAAGCCCGTCAATGTATCTCGCCGACAAAGAGTTTTAGGTGCACTGCCGGCGCGCCGCCCCGCTCCTTGGCCATCTGCAAGCCAGATGTCTCAATTCCCGTTGAAATCTCAAATACAAACGGGCCGCCATCGCGGGCACCCCACGTGCCACCGCCTTTGCTTCCGAACGCCGCCAATGCCACGTGACCCGAAGACATCACGAATAGAGAGCCGATCGCGGACACTTCAAACTTTCCCGCCTTGCCATAGGCCCAAGTCACAGCCACGTGACTCCCCCCCCCACGGCCTCAATCACACCCGCAATATAATAAATACTGCGACTTCGCTCAAAAAGACAGACAACAAAGAGAACAACGACAGACAACAGGAGAACAAACACGACAGACAACAGAGAGACAGAGACTAGAGAGAACAGACGAAGAGAACAGACTCAACAGAACAGACTAAACAGAACTTCTCTAACTACATTGCTCCGAACTTGTTAAACTGACTAGCAAAACTCATCAAGGTCGACTGTTCCTGCTTCGCCTATCAAGGCGATTAGTACGGCCAAATCAAACCTGCCTCAAATTCGTGCCACTCGCGGGCCGCAGCCGCCACTTGGCCGAATTCACGGCAAACTCCACCGCCAGCTCCGGTCATCTGAGTCCGCGCCCATGCCAGTTCGCACCACCGAACTGCCTGGAGCCTACCTCAGCCCGGACAGCGACACACTCAGCCGAGTGATTTGGGTTGGTGCCTTCCTTGCTACAAACTGTAAGCTGCCAAGTGTACTTCAAGAAAGAAGAGCAATCATTAACTTCATAAACTTTCAATGGTCCTCCGGCTTATTATAAACCAAAATCAATTGTATTCATAATTATTATGCGATTAAATTTATATTCATTTTCAGTGCATATTGTCTATCATTCCCCTAAAGGCAAACAATCCCCTGAAACCCGTTCTGATCTTCGTATGTAGTCGCACTCGCAGCACGGCCCCTCACAGGGCTGCATCTGCTACACAATTGAAGTTCCCTAGTGAATTTCTGTTGGTTAACGTTAGAATAAAAAGTGCAATTTTAATAAATTTATAAAGAACAAATATTTTAAAATTCACAATGTTACTTAGGAAATCAGCTAGCGATCTTTAACTTTGTAGCAAAAGTGTGTTTGCATGCACTTCCTAATCTAGAGGAAGAGAGAATGTAACGCGATTTCATTCCGATAATACGTAGATTTAGCACATGTACTCGCATTCGAATATTATAAAATGAAAACATCAAATTAACAGTTTTAGGAAGATGATCCTGATTTATTGAATGATAATTTGGATTGAAAATATTAACTTAAAGTTTATGTACGTTCATTTAGAAATTTCTATTCTTGTGTTAAAAAAAAGTAGCATTTTGTGATATGTGATTCCACTCATGTGATCTTTCAAAACACAAAATTGAATATTTCTGTATTTAAAAACCTTAACACTACATTCATCCAATCCAGTGCAGTTCATAACAAACAGCTAATAGTATGTTTCACCATTTTTCAATGGTATTGGTTAAACAAGTGGAACAAATAGTTTCTAACTCTTGGTTTTAACAGGAGCCTTTGAAAAAAAATATTAATACAGCTATTCGGTTGCTCAACATCTCTTTGATAAGAAATTCTCGTTTCGACGTAATGTACCTTGAAAAATAATTTGTTTATAATAAATTTCCTCCCTATTTGATAAATATGTCGACTTGCAAATTGCAGGACTTAGGAGAGAATATAAAAACAAAATGAAAGTTATGTTCATATTGGCCGTAAAAAGATGGCATTAGCGTAATTAAATTTGCCACAGCATTTGTTTATAAGCTTTCTATGTGCTTTTAAAGCATAGCAGGCAAAAGCGCTACATTGAAAAACTGTTTTTTCAGTATACTTGTGGCAAGTGTAAAGAAATGGGCTCATTGTAAGATGTTAATTTCTTATTAACAATTACACATCTCAAGAATGAAATATGATAGCGCAGATCGGAATTCGGAATTTGGTATTGCACTTAAACGCCATTCAAATGAGACAATAAAAAAAATTGTATCTCTTGCAAATTTATAAACAATTTCCAACTTTTGCACATCTAAAGGGGGAGAGTGTCACGCTGTCTCAGAGCCGAAAATCGCGAATTAACAATTTTGCAACAATTTCTAATTTTACAAAGAAATTCGGAATATGCGTTAGAACGGCTGGGATGGCTTCGCACATTGTGCCTGAAATGAACATCACAAATAGCAGTTTGACAGAAGTTACAAATCCATTGCTAAAATTTAGAATATTTTTTGCTAAAATGCTAAATATTTACTGTTCTATTAACAGTAATTCTGGACGGAAAACCTCGCTCAGAAATATTTTTTCGTTGTGGCATACACGTATGCGATACCTCTCCTTCGGCAGGGAAATATGACGATATTTCCTCCTTGTACGTAAACAAACTAGCCCCCTCCCCCTGAGACAGCATTCTTTCTACCCTTTGGGATTTTGCACCAATCACAGACATCTGTGGTTCTACCTGCTAGCGACCTGGTCAACGCGTCCCTCTCCCTGCTCTCTTTCTGGCCGCGGGGTGTGCAAGTTTGCCGGCGCGGTTGGGAAAATTGAATTTTAGCGGTAAATTTTCGTGAGGGTGAGGATATATATTCTTTATTTTCCAAATAACGATACATTAAGCAAAAATTGTGTTGCAACTGTTTCCCTGTATCACTTAAATGAAGAAAACCGCACTAATTTTCTAAATTCATGACACACATTAAGGCGAACTCATCTAAGGTGTTAAATGCCAATTACTACTTAAATACCTATTATATTAATATGCAAGATTTTGCTACCAGTAAAACAATCATCAAACGCATTTAATTCAATCTACTTATTAATAAAAAGCCAAGCACGCAACTCCTTTGACAATTTAGTGTTTTCATTGCATTCGTGGGTAAAACTTACGTGAAGTTCAGCGTAGCGGTGCGAGTGTCACCACTCGCACCGGTGCTGTGGCATGGCTGTTCTGCTCCGCCGCACCGATTTTCTCGTTCTGCGCATTACCAGATACGTCACGAACCCCTGACCACACCATTGGCCCTTCGTTTGAAAATCCAAGGCATAAGCAGCAGGTCGGCATCTAGAAAGTGGCATAAGAGGGCAATATTTCAATGGTGACAAATCAAGCGAAGTTGTGAGTGGGGTAAAAGGCAATATTCTATACTGTTTTGCTATTCAATATTTTGAAGCTAAGATTTGTATATCTCTAAGAAATCTTAAAATTCACCTATAATTCTCTGTAAGTTATGCACGTTTTGGAACTTATGGTTCCAAGCACGCAACTTGTAAAAAAGAAGCATAGAATTTTAAGGAAACATAAAGAAATGTTCATTTTACGGTATTTTGATCTTAAAACATGAGTCATCTACAATTCCGTTACAATTGATCTGCAGAGAAATCTTTTTCTTTATATAGTGAAAAAGGTAAACCTGGAAAAACTATATTTATTATCAATGGGGGGCTTGAGTCTACAGACTACTCAGAAGCCAATAATATATATTAAAAATGTAGCTGTTACTAATTTTGTATACCAAAAATATCGTACATTGCTAAAATCATAGATATTAACTTTAAGTCAAGAAATAAAAATAAATTTGACATGCAGCATAAAAGAAAAAATAATATAGCTATACACCAAGTCGGCTAGACACTATATGAATAGCGAACACTTCCCCTTGTAGCTTTCCCAACTGTTCTTAAAATATATCCTTAATCTGTCAATGGGGTTACTATATCCAGAAACTAAATGGTTCTAATTCGTTTTCTTCGGAATTAAAATAATTCAACATTGAAATAACTTAGAGTTGAAATGGAAATGGGGCCTGTGTATTTATTGCATTAGTTAGTTGTTTAAATAAAATAGTCACATCTGTTTAACAAACATATATAGTAATTGACAAATAGCGTATGAAATTAACACGCAATGATGTTATTGTAAATGAGAGAGAGAGGTAATATGAAGAGTTATTACAATTATGGTAACATTATTCAAAAGACAAAAAAATTGTTCTTGGAAAAACTTGAGATAACACTTAAGAAAGTTAGCAATCGCTCTTTTGAATCCATTGTTGTAAACAGATTGAAAATTCGAATTCACCACATCGACGTCATATAATATCACATATCATTTCCTTAGGCATCACACAAAAAGTTTTAATTTGCAGGCTAGTGTTATTGTCAAGAAAAGTCATCAGGCAGGCTAAAATCATGAAATACGATCAGGATATTTTGAACTCAAAGGACAAAGCAAAAGCAAAGTGGAATATAATAAAAAATACGACCAAATCAACTTGAAACCTTGTAGAGAATGTTTACAAATATAACGATAGAAATGTGAACAATCCCCGCAACAGTGACTGGACTTTTTAACCAATACTTTTCGAGAACAGCTGCTGATTTCACTAAGAGCCTTCAGCCACAAAATTCAATATCAGACATTTTCCCCAAAATTTTAGACACGATGTTCGTTTCCGAAACTTCTTCTTATGAAATTCTCAAAGTAATCCGTTAACTAAAAAATTAATTTTCGTCCGATTTAGATGAATTCTCGGATTCTTTGTTAAAAACCTGTGAGTTTGCTATTATACACCCGTTAACTCATATATTTAATGCATTCTTATGCACCGGAACGTTTCCAGATATTTTCAAAACAGCTAAAATTAAGCCGCTCTTCAAAAAAGCAAAAAAAAAAAAAATGAAATTCAAAATTATCGGCCCATTCCTCTTCTATCAGTTTTTCTAAAAATATTAGAGAGACTTTTTTTTTTTACGTACGAATGGAAACCTTTCTCAGTAAACACGACGCGCTTTCAGATTGCCAACATGGATTTAGAAAATCAAAATCTACGGAAACAGCCATATTTTCTTTTCCTAAAGATGTCGCCTCATCATTGGATCAAAACGAAGCACCTATTGGATTATTTTTAGATCTTTCAAATGCTTTTGACGTCATTTATCATGACGTTTTACTTTCTAAATTACCTACATATGGAATCCGTGGTATTACCCTGTATTAGTTATGTTCGTACCTCTAACCCTTCAGTGGTCGCGTGGATGACTATTGTAATCCATTCTTCATCATTCGCAGTTTACAGCAAGAGTTGAGAAACTTTTGACATGAAATTTTCAGTACCTTTCGAAGAAGACCTCAACTATTGAGTTATAGCGAAATATGACTCGAGTGATAACTGCCACACTAGCGATTAAATAGATGCTGGAAACAGCATAGATTACAATAGTAATCCGCGCGACCACTCGCGGTTTAGTTTCTCACCTAGGGTGACATCATGAATATCGCTGCAATATATGTTCTGAGTGTTTAGAAATCCCTTTCTGGTCAACTTTTCTTCAGTGTTTATCTTTGCATTAAGGATTTTGCTTTGTCCTTTATGAAATCAGAAATGAATATTTTCTCCTCATCGAGAGAAACTATGTGCCGAGAGCAATAAGAGCACTCTGGAGACTTCTACTGGGAACCCGAGAAGGGACCAAGGGTTCAGCGGAGTCACCAAAGGGCAACGTGAGGCGTCATTATCTCTGTGAACGTCAACGAGAAAAGAGCACTCAACAGTACTTCGTAAATTTCGTCCAGTGGGTGTGCCACATTGAGAAACTCTGTGAAAGATGTTATATCAGACGTCAACGAAACACATTCAGAATAGTTGCTGTAGACGTATAAACAATTTTGTCAAACTTTTGTTTAATAATTGTAATGCAAAGTATAACAAGACACATATAGAGCACAAAACGTTTCAAAAACAAATATAAAATTTAAAAGCATAATACATGCATTTTTGTTAGCAATTCCTAGAATTTATACTATGTCAACGTTCTATTAAATTTAATAGTACTTTGTAACTGTTCAAGGTTTTAGATACCACTACTCGCCCATATTTGAACTAAAAGACAATTTGTTTGTAAAATATTGTTAATAAGATTTTTTTAAATAAATAGATTACAATTGTAATCCACGCAACCGCTCGCGTTCCAATTGTGAGCGCGACCAGTAAAGGGTTAACAACGATATCAGAGAATAGAAATACCTTACTGGAATGATGGAATATTATGTACATACTTTCCGACTCTTTGCCAATTGCACGTGGAGTCCCTCAGGGATCGATTTTAGGCCCTACTCTCTTCCTACTGTACGTAAACGATATGTCCTTGGCGATTCGAAACTGAAGAACAGTTCTCTTTGCGGCCGATACAAAAATTTTTTGCAATAAAGAAACCGTAAATTGTACAATATCAGATGTTTTAAATTGGTTCCTTAATAACAAATGAATAATAAACGAAAAGAAAACACCCGCGGGTTCGAGTCCAGCCTCGGGCATGGTTGTATTGGTGTTCGTTCTTTCATCCCTTATCATCACCATATCGTTTCATTTTTACAGTTACCATAACGTTAACTCCAATAGTGGTCGACATAACGTTAACTCCAATAGTGGTGGACATAACGTTAACTCTAATAATGACCTAGATAAAAAATTATAGAATTCAGTGGAAAATATACTTATTGAAATTATCGTTCTCCATGTTGCCGCGGCAGGAAGTATTATTCCTTGACGATGGACATGATGAGGGCTATGAGCCAAAATTTATAGCTGATTTAACCTTGACAATAGATTTTATTACATCGGAGCGAATACATTTGTTAACAATCCTTGCAAAAACCGTTCATTTTTTCTGCATTCAAAATTAAAGTAGTATATGTCTTAGGGTAGGGATCACAGAATTTTGAAAACGTGCACAGAATTCTCTTCTCCCCATAGTTCGTCACACACGGTTTTTATCTGTTTCTGACGTTACATAATAAACAAACAAATAAATAAACAAATACATAAATAACAGTTACTAACACAGTTAAAGACGAGAAAAATAATGATTTATTTGTATATTTACAAAATATTACAGTTGAAGGACTTTCGATCTCAAAGCCCTCTGCCACATTTTGACAAATCTGGAGATATTATTATCGTCATTCCTGTTTGTATATCTGCAAATAGTAGACCCTAGTGTATTTTGACAACCTATGACAGAGTAACACAGTGAAGATTATTATAACTTCCTTGGTACATACAGTAACGTTGTAGGCCACAATTTGCCTTAAAATATATTTTCAGTCGGAAGTGGCATAGGATTACTTTCTCTTAAGATCTTAAATGCCTATATTATAATACACACAAAAAATGAAGTTGAATTGAATTTTAGAGAAGAACAATTCGAGGAAGATAAAACATGTGCGGAGTAATAGAAATTAATATCAATATAAGAGTAAAACCATTTCCCCTCTGATTTATTGTTCTATTCGATTGAAAGCAAGAAATTAAAAAGTGGAAACAAAGACGCGAATAAAGTTTCAGAACGAATAGGTTTGCAGACGTCAGGACAAAAAATATTCACAAAAGGGCAAATTAAAAGCATCGTCGATGAAAAGCGTGGAGTTGTGTGGATAGCCGAAAATGCGACTGCAGCAATTTCATTAGGAAATATTATTTTCAAGTCTTGGAGATACTTTTACTCACGTGCCGTTTATTAGCATCATCAACATTATGTCATTGGACAGCTGACAAAACAGCTTAAAAGAAGGAATACTAGATGGAGTTATTGCTGGTATGTCTGGAATGTGCAAAGTAATGGATCCACTTGAATACATATGATCTATATCATTTGATACAATTAATATTTCAGTCCAACTATTAATTAATGTCAAATTGCTGAAGAAATGCATACTCCGTATTGCCTGCTACGAGATTATAACACACATCTTTTTGAATGTTGGAAACAGTAAGTTGTATACAATTTTTATTGTACACCCCAAAAGGAAATTCTATTTCAAGTTGTGAACAAAATATATTTAGTAGGGTATACAGTTGTTATTACAAGAGACATGGCATCGAGAAATGTAACGCTGACGGAAAATCAACAACAATATGAGAAAAAAAATATCTTAAAACCTTGGATAGATTCTGAAATTAACTGACTTATTAAGTATTAAAATAACTTGCTTAAGAGATGGAAGAGGATTTCAGAGAAAAATAAAAAGTTCTAAGAAAGGATTATAAAAAAATTGGAAATGAAATAACACATCTTAATCATACACGAAAGAAAAAAATGGAATTTATTTGAAAACTATAGATACATTAAAAATACTTAAAATACAATTAATAAATTGTCCAAAAAATCATTAACGATATTGTCATAAACACGTTGGTATTAAGAATCCAATAGAAAAAATCGATAATTTTGCAAATACATTTCAGCAGCAAACCAGAAGAAGTGTACATAAATGAAATTTAACAGTTTTACAAGCTAACACAGAATTAACACCATGTATCTCGTTCTTCTTGCCAAAAATAACATTGGATGAAAAAACCTCATTAATCATTAGAATGAATAGTAATAAAACTTCAGGAATATGTAAAATTACAATGAAAAATAAGCAGCTGAATAGCACCTATTATTAAGAGAACTATAAATTACAACAATTATGAGGGTATTTTCCCGGAAATCTTGGAAGTATAATCAGACCAATCCATAATGGGGGCAGTATAAAGCTTATGAAAAGTATAAGTTAATTTTCATTTTGATCTCAATAAGAAAATGATTTAAAAAGTATACTGTGAAATCCCTATTTTTCGCCACTTAGGGACTGGTCAAAAAGTATAAAATCGAGAAAATTATTTTTCCGCACATATTTTATTCCAAAACATTATTCACATTCTAAAACACTCAAACTTATAAAAACGCAAACACAAAATTCTTAAAACCAAAAGCACAGAATATTCTAAAACACACAAAATTCTAAAAAACACAAAATTATAAAAAAACAAACAAAAAGCACACAAAATTATAGAAAAGCACAAAAAATTATAAAAAACAAACACAAAATTATAAAATTATAAACACACAAAATTCTAAGAAACAAACACACAAAACACATTCTAAAAATAACAAATAACTCATTATATCTGAATAATACATTAAACTGAAGAGAAATTACCTTTCAAAAATAAATCTATATACAAGTGTACACGAATGCTCCTCCATCCCGTCTAAAATTTACATTTTCTTTTTATTTTCAAACTGTTTTACAGCATACAGTTTGTTTTCAATGTCACTGCATGAAATCAACACACTTTCTTTCACATTAAATTGTTGAAAATATTTTCGAACAGCATCAAGTCCTCTAATAGGCAACTTTTCCTCGCCTTCATCAGCATCTTTAGCCATTTCCTTCAGTCTGTTGACCAGATGCTAGATCAAGAATCTACAGCTAAAGAGTTGTAGATTCTTGATCTAATATCTGGTCAACAGACTGAACCTCACAAGTTATTAGATTTTTTTCCACGGTCTTATAATCTTGAAAGTCACAGTCGCCTTCAATGAAAGCCAATCTTGCTTTTCGTATGGTGTTAAAATTGGAAGAACATCTATGTTTTCCATTTCACCTTCAATTTGAAGTCCACATTTTTTAAACAATTTTGTGTTGTTTAAGAAGATTCTTGTCTCCAAGCTTTAGCAACAAAATATAATGCTTGAAGGATGTTTAAGTTCATTTCAGACATTTCTTATTAATTGCTTCCTATAATAGCACATGATGCCCATGTCCAGTGACTGTAGTTGAGAGGCGCAGTTTAGTGAAAATTTTTACATTTCGCCGCCCACTAATATCTTTCGGATGATCAGCTCACTGGTCAATGAAGAGGGCAATTTTGCACTTCTCGGCCCAGATCTGCATATCTAATTGTATGAGGAACTCTTCCAAACTTTTTCCAATCATCCAAGCTTGTTGGTTTACCTTGTATTTCGTTGGAAGAGTTTTAATGGTTTTGAAACATCGGGGGGTTCTGGAACATATCGATAACTAAAGGAGACAATTTCTCACTTCCGTCGGCATTCCACGCCTGTAGCACGGTGACTCTCTGATTTGATTTGGTGCTTCCATGGCACCTTTTAAAAGCTAACTTTTGTTGCGTAGGAGATTGAAGAAAAATCCACTTTCGTCGGCATTGAAAATATTCTCCAATTTGTAGCCGTCCGTTAGCTGATGATTCTGTTGTTTCCAGTACGAAACGGTGGCTGGATTCGTTTTTGTACATTCTCCAGATACAGTTTTGTACATAAGGTTCTGAATTCTTTTCAAGCTGTTCCACCAGCCATTGGACGCCTTGAAGTTTTCAAGAACTAGACGTGCTGTTGTATGTAGCGCCTTTTCTTTTAAATGAGATATTTTTGCTAGATTAACTCAACTCGCGTTTTTAATTTTTCCATCGGAGACATTTCAATGAGTTTCGTGACTTCAAAAACGAAAGGCCGCTCTCGAGTAACACTTTCGAATTTGTTCATGCTGTTTCCTTATCGAATTCAAAATGGACACACTCATACCCATTCTGGCGGCGAGGTCTACTCGCTTCCCGACGTGAGCATCAAGTTCATCTAAAATAAGAATTTTCTCATCGATTGAAAATGATTTGCGATTTTACTTCTCGTGCAAAAACATTTTTTCCATAACGCAACACGTCTAAAAGTAGAAAATCAGCAACTGGCTATCTTGTAGCACCAGGAACTAAAATATGAACTGCTGCCAACCATACTTAAAGCGTGCGTGGCTGCTTCGTGGGTTTACAAGCAGAAGGCGTATTTTAAAAAATAACGCCGATGTTCGCGCTTTCTTATAAGTATATATTGTGAATAATTGAACATTTAGAAGACACTTTTGCTCACAAATTACTCAATTTTTATAGGCGAAAGTTGGCGAACCTGACCTGGAGTTGTACCGAGTGACACTCCTATAGTGGCACCTTTCCAGTTTTATCCCTGATTTTAGGTAAAAGGCCCTGAAGATATGCTCCGATTTTTAAACAGGATTTAAAAATTAATCCGGATACTTTAAAAGTAGACAGTGGCACTTCAACATCACGAGCTCGAAGGAAAGGGAGACTTTGTCATCTAGCCGGAAGCTCTAATACCAATATAATTAAAGTCGTAACGAATCTCCCAATTGGATGACTGTCTCCTTCTCCGTCAACAGGGAATAGCAAAACACATTATATATATATATATATATATATATATATATATATATATATATATATATATATATATATATTATACCAAGTGTCCCACCAACAAAGGACCTCCTCCATAACTTCTAAACGGTTCAGGATATCGAACTGCAGTTTTCGGTGAACAATGCAGAATCATGGGGGGGCAAGTAACATGCCATAGAGAAATTGTCTATAATATTTTTAGTTTTTGAAAAATTTAATCATCTTTGATTTTCTAAATGGAACTATATATTTTTCTCACCAACAATGGATAGATCATGAAAATAGGAATAAAATGATGTAGTATATGTTTGTATTTTGATAGTAATTTGAGTATAAAATTAGATTTTCTGGCATGAGATTTTCAAGTGAACGGGCAGCCTTTGCCGTTCGGGGAAGGTGACCTTTGCGGAGTCAGGAGTGTGAGAGGGGTGACCGTGCAGGATTAAGGCATAATTGCAGAAATTCATGGTCTTGACACGAAAAACATATGAACAAATATCATTTTTAACGATCAGAATGAGAGATTGTTTCCTATTTTTTCATCTGAATTGAACTTTTCTTCTTCTGAAATTCCAAATCAACGATAATCAAAAACAACGAAATAAAATAATATTGTAGCGAAAACGACAATAATAATAAAGGCCATTTTCAAACTTACAAGAATCGAGCTCAGTGCAGAAACAAGCCATAATTTTAAAGCATCGGAAGCGAATGAATGCTTAAATTTTCATTGAAATATTCACCAAATAACAGATATATAGACATTTTCTCTTATTATTTACGGTTAATAACCTTCCCATTTAAACACGTAGCAAAAGAACAAAGCAATAAAAGTTTTAAAATACTCTTGACAGTTCTATCAGTGTAAATTTACCAAAAGTTAACAAAAATGCATATCTACAGTCGTGGCTGCTAATACTGTTTAGAGAGATTCTCACTTTACAGCGCTAAGTCTGCCACAAACTTGAAAATCCATGGCAGAAGACGGAAGTGCACTGTTTTCTTTTCCGTTTACGAACAGCAGTCGTATGGCTGCAAAGTGGACGAGTGATTATTTTACTTTAAAATGAAATTTAACAACGAAGAGACGGCGATTGCCTTCTCGTTCAGTTTCAAAATGATATTTATTATTATCATCTGCTTTACGCTACCAATTTCTTTATATCGTTCTTAGGAACGATCGATGTTTTGAAATTTCAGTAGAAGACAAGTCAAATCCAGATAAATAAATGGAAAAATCTCCCATTCTGATCGTTCAAATTGGTATTTCTTAGTGTGATGTCTGTCAATACCAAGGATTGCTGTAGTTATGCCTCTGCTGACAATATACTGGATATATCTAATTCTGATTAAATGTCAGAAGTTATTCGATACGCAAAACGCAGCAATCCAAAAGGATTTTGAGATTTTCCCCTTTGAAGGGTAAAACAGCAGCTGGTCTCGGCTCTGACATACTTAAACTAGTCCTGCTAAAACAGCACGTACTTTCTCGCCCACATTTTCACGCACAATTACGCTAAAAGTACTAAAATTTTCGAAAAATTTTCCATGAGAGTATTTGAAAATCTATCTTTAAGGAACAGATTTCATTGAGGGGAACATCTCTATCTTTAATATTTTAGTTGTAGGAAGACGCCGCAAAAATGTTTAAACTTTTTCAATTGTCAAAAACTCAGGGGTTTTTAAACATGAGAACTGCACCATTCTCATTATCCAACGCGGCCGACAACGTGCGTAAACTTCCTTCTCATTATCCAACAACAAAATTTAATAAAAAACGATGGAGCCATTTCTTAAAATTAGGAAAATGTCCCAGGGGCTTCATGTAAAGAATACCCCAAAATTAAAATTTCTTCAAATTCTAGGGGCCAAGACATCAGCATGATGGATTTGGGAATATCAGTTTCGGACAAAATTGAGAGAAAGGTTTAGCCGTTAGCATTCTTCACAGACGGACAAGCGTTTTGCCGTCATTCGATTTTTCGGTATGAAGGATCCACAAAACATGGGTACTGGCTACACCCCATGATAGAGGATTTTTTTTCTAAATTTGGCAACTGGATTTATCCACTTTTCGTTGCCAGGGTCTTGTAATTAGTTTCTTTTAGAAAATTTGCGGCTTTTTTGCGCAGCATTACCTTAGTCTCTACTCCGAAGGGAGAACGTAAAAATTAGAAAATGATAGATTAGATAGTATGAAGTGCCGTGCACGATACAATAATGCTGTACTATGGCTGGAATTCCTGGAAGTGTACAAGTTATTGTAATGTTTATTGCAACATCTTCCGGAATCCGCTGCCTGGAATTCATTTCAGACGGCGCCCCCGTACTGAATGGTTACGGGGTATTCGCAGGTCGCGTAGAAGAGTGACGCAAGTTCCGGAAAGGTCCAGGCGGCCGCCAGCCAGGTATAAATTCGCCGCTGCCGGCGGCCGCTAGTCAGACTCAAGTGGAAGGTGAGCTGTGAAGTGTGTGCATCGCGGCGAACAACGGTGCAGTCGGTGAACAGCAGTGCAGTGGAGTGGACTGTGGCCAGCGCAGTGGACTGTGATTAGTGCATCGGACGGTGGTGAGACAGTGCGACAGGGTTTAGAAGGATTGTGCGACAGTACAAAGGAAGTGAGCAGTGAAAATAAATAATCAAGAGAAGTGTGCCGTATAAAGAAATAACCAAGTGAACACAAGGACTGTGAAGACAATCTGTACATAAATCATAGATTTTTAGTGTGTCTTTAAGAAACAGAATAAACGTCTTTGTTAAAATAATATCCGTGTTTTAATTCACCACATAGAATCGTTACACTATTAACAAAGAAAAGAAATAGAAAGCTCTTTTCAACAGGTGCATAGACCATACTCTTAACTCATGTGGACAGCATTCCTTTAGCGCAAAGGCATCTTCTAGAACCTTTTCGGGAACTATTGAACAATTGTATATCTTATTCACTGCTTCGACCCATCGTTGGGATGTTTTAATTTAAAAAATTGAAGTCATTTTTAAGAAATTTTTGAAACTATGGAGGGGGTGGGCCTCTAGTTCGTCTCGCAGGGCCTCTAGTGTGTATAGATCGGCTGAGGAATCTCAATTATCGACAAAATCGTCTGAACGATTTCGGAGCTAGTGTTGGCCACAGTCAAACGGACGGACGGATGAAGAACAAACCCAGACACAAACTAACACAGCCGGCAATCGATTTTGCTGTATGAAGAATATACAAATTGTGGATCCAGACGACATAATATGTTAAAGGAAGTAAGTTGCTACATATGGGAACAAGATTTATCCAGTTTTACGACACCATGGCTTCACGGTAAGATTTTTTATTAAAGTATCGCCGATTTATTCTGCAGCATTACAATACTTTCTCTTTACTGCGTAAGTACGAAGAAAGGCGAGAAAAAACCTAGCTCTGCTCAAGCTTCCAAACGCCTTATAGTGTTCTCTAAAGTCTAGTAATTTTCGAACCTGTTTGATATCTCCTTAAATACGTTCAATGCAGCTTAGCAGTGAATAGAGATATCAGACGCACCATCTCAATTGCGAGTCGTTGACAGTGATTGCACCGACTGCGCGCGACTCAATTGTTATCAGATTGCAGTGAAAAGGTTTAATTGCTCTTAGCACGACGCTAAAGCAGAGATTTAATTTTATCTAATTGAAAAGTATTTTGCATAAACATTACTAGTCTTGAAGCTATGGCAATTTGAACTATCTATTTCTCTGGTTTTAACGTAAAATTAGCCATATTCCGACGAATGTGACACGCTGATTCACTTAGGTAATATTTTAAGATCAAAATAAAAATATTTTAAAATTCCGCTGAAAAAATTCCATTAAATAATATTTACTCATAGTTGAAATCTTGTGAAAAATTCAAGGTGTTTATTGAGTTTGTGGCACCTCTAAATTAATTTTATATGCCGTTTCTTTGGTGAAGATATTGTTCTTAGTTAGAACACTAAGATTTTTCGCTAGCCCATTGAAATACATTTTTCCGGTACCACACATACATATGATATTTAAAAAAATTGAGTATTTAAATCAATGAAATATAATGCGAGTGGTCCCTTCGGTGCTCTGTATTAAATTTTTAAAATGTTTTATCTTTGTGGCCCAGTACATTTCTTTCTTCTCTTATAAATTGACTTTTTGAACTACGCATATTGTAAGGAACGACACGAATAGTCCAGATTTCGTTTAGTTGGTATTTGCGAAATTCGGAATCTTTTTGTTTTAGGTGTTGAAGATTTTTTCCGATATGCAGCGATGGTAGATGGGAGTACTTGGATTCCATCGATAGTGTTGATGCAAGCGGGCGTATAGTGGATATAACGTGTATGCCCTCCACTAAAACTTCGGAACTCAAGCTAATTAAGTAAATGACAAGAAGAACCACCAGTGTTCTTGGTATCTCAGGAAAGCAGGAAAACCTGGCGTAAGCTAATTAACTAATTTGGGGATTGTCCAAACTACAACTAAGAAAAGAAGAAATGTCTAAGTTATATCTGCAAAATGGGAGTAGATAGAAACGTTTAGATACGAAAAATGTCGCTTTAATATAAAAATTGTTATTGCATTGTATAAAAACTAGTTCACAATAGTAGTTGTCTTTGAAATGATTTAGTTTATTTGAGAAAACATAATACGAAAAAGAATTGTTATAGCTGCATGAATCTAGTACACAGATCTCAATACTCGTGATCATGTGAATTAAACTGACTCAAGTTGTACAAAGATAATTTGAAAGTAAAGACCACACTTATAACTGAAAGTTAGCAAATGAGATATTGTTATTATGAAATGTTTGGGTTTACAATAAATAATTCGAATGTCATGACAATGAAAACTTAAGCACGTGGTTGTCGGTTAATTGCAATTTCCATAAAATTCACCAAAGAATTGTATTGTTCAAATAAAATATTTTAAAAACTTGTAATGCTCCCACATCGCAAATATTCTCGCATTATTTTTAACTTTTTGCAATTTTCGAAAATTCAGAAAGTTTAACGAAAATGATACTTGTGCCATTTTAAAGCTTTATCCATGGAACAACTCTGAAGAAACATATGGAATCGTTTTTGAGAAGATATGATTTAAAGTTATAATTTTTTATACAAACCAATGTAAATAAACAAACAACGGATAATATGGAGTCTGCAACTTCAGCTGCTCTTACATATGCTCCACTCTAGCGTTCTCTCACAGAGCAGTGGAACATAACGTCGGGATATGCGATGCGCTACAAAGCGATTGCAGAATTATTTATTTACTGATGAATGGGAGTGCAATAAACGCACTCTGTGAGCACGCGTGTGTTGACGTGAGTGCGTGGGTTCACTTGCATTGCGTTCGCCGAAAGCGGCACTTTCATAGTATCAGCTCAATATCGGCTAAGGGATAAAAATCGTTCCTGAAGGCGGCAAACAGGCCGGAACTAAAAGTAATATACTGGAAAGCACTTGATGCTTAGATGGTAAGTGTGGTAAATCAGCCCTTTTTCGCACCCTGCCCAGGGCCAGTTGACGCTTGTCGATGGCACACGGGCGTGTCCACTCTCACCACGCTATGACGCTCCCATAGCTGGCCCCAGCAAGACAGCTATTTACTTTAAGACCCCACTCTCCCTCACTTCCTCTCCCTCTAAATAACAAATCAATAGAATGGTACCCCCCAATAAACCTGTAAAATATTTAGGCTTATATCTTGATACCAAATTAACTTGGGGAAAACATAAATGCCACAGTGACCCAAGCTAAAATAAAACTTGCAAAACTACGACCACTAATTTACAGAAACAACCCAATACAATAATAATCAGCCATAGCAATTTACAAGACAATTTTAAGACCACTAATGTTGTACGCCAGCCTAATTTGGATCAATTTTGCTAAAACTAACATCCATAAACTACAAGTCCTGCAAAATAAATTCTTAAGAATATTTGCTTATGCCCCATGGTATATAACCAACAATCAACTTCACAACGAATTTAATTTGGAACCCATTGAACAATACATCACATATCTGGCCATAAACTTATAACCTACCTCAAATCCTAACCCTATCGCCATTCAAACTAGCCAAAAACCCCAATTACCAAACACGAATCAAAAACAAATATCCATATCACATATTCCGAAAACAATTTGAAGATTTAGATACAGACTGAGGACCGGAAAAGGGATTTCCTCTCCCTTGTAATAGCATGTAAGATATTTAAGGTTAGCATATAAGTCTATAAATACATATGTATAGTTATTTTTATTGAGCTGTGTAAATTCTTCAAAAATTAATATTAAAAAAAGCAAGACATGCTGAGGCAGCCGCTGCGCTGACGCAGGGCATGAGTTGCAGCCCTGAATCATGCACCCCCGCTCCAACCCCGAGCTCGCCGCCGGCCGCCCTTATAAGGGCGCCTCCGCCCTGGGGAAAGGCAGACACGAACCCGATAAACGGGCGAAGTATAAGCGACCTAAGCAGTTCCTGGAGTAAGAGAAATCTGAAACTACGAAATGAGACTTGAAACATAAGCTTTGAATCAATGCACACGCAATGCGCGCACCAGTTGGCTAATATCTTTCTGATCGGTTTTTCTTTTTCATGTTGCACGATTGGCCATAGATGCCCGTAAAGGGTAGGAATGGCCGCACCGCAGTGGCATGAACGTACATTGCACTTCGTGCGTTCACAAAACTGCACAAGTTAGCTACCGCGAAAGGCAGTCTGAGTCGCACTTGTGTATGAGCAGTTCTGCTTCTACCGAAGCGACCAGCAGCCGGAGGTTGTAATCGTGGACCATTGGAGGAGCGCCCGCGTCGCGGCGCCACCCTCCGAGGGAACCGAAGCAACCCGCGCCACATCCTCGCGAAGCGACTGAGGCCACACTTGCCTGTCGCCGTCTACCTTTCAGCCCGCTGCCTTTACCACCCGACTTGACCGAGTGCTACGGTGTACCTGTGTGCTCGACTATATAAGTAGGCCTGAAGATTTTAGTAAACATGATCTATCAATTAAACTGGACTTGAGTTAATTATAACCGCTCCGGCCTATGTCGACTGTGACGACATAAGGAATCTTTAAAATATTCTAAAAAAATAGATATTCATGGCAGAATGGACAGTGGGAGTTGCCGGGACGAACCTGTGATTATAGGCAATGAAGCATTTTAGCCGGGCGCGTTAGTGTTTGTACTAGTAGCAAGTCCGCTTTTGAAGTCTTGCAAAGCAAATATCCTCAGATTGAGTCCCGACCTTGGAGGATTTTCGACACCAGTGAAACCTTGACAAAACAGGCAGAGAAATCAACATAGCGTGTTTGGTGGGGTACGATATCTTAAAATTTTTGATCAATTTTGTTATTTTAAATGAAAATAATTTCAACAAACAGAAAGTGAGTTATGCAGAAATAAAACGAGTTCGAAAAAAATATAATCGATTAAGTCAAAAACTAATTTTGCTACACCAGGACATCTTTATTCATGTTATTTGTGACACTTATGTAACATTATAGTAGTACTAGTTAAGTCCGTGCAAAAATGTCAAACATTTGTTTCGATTACATGTTTTCCGCAGCCAGCAATGGATTACTTCACTGGAGGGTCCTCCAATGATCCAATACATGGCTCTACAAGAGTTCTCTATCCGCAAAAATGTCTGGCCCAGCTAGTATTTGAACTCATGACCTTCGATGTTGAACCGAGAAAGCTAGTGTTCTCTAGTCAAGGATTTCGTTCCATCAAATGTGTCACACGCAAGTGTTGTTGACAGAGGGACTTCGTGAAAAAAAAACTTCGGTGGCAGAGATCCTCGAAACGTATGTTTCAAACGAAACCTTACCATCGCTTCTCTTCAACAACACATATATATCTCTCAGCATGTATTTATTCCGTATACAGGTACTATACGAGAAAGTAAAAGGCAAGGAAATGAAAGATAGTGAAATTCTTTCTAATCAAACTTACTAAGTCTTATAAAATATAATATGTTCTCCTTTTTTCCTTTTTTCTTCGTTTTTTCGAAAGAATGCGATGACTCATTGTAGTAAAGAAAATTCAGGAAAAATTGAAGATATTAAAGACAGAAATTAGGAAAATAAATTGGAACAAAATTATGTAAAATGTATGTAACATCACTACGGCGAGAACCAGGGAGGGGGTTATGTGATAGATTCACGCTATTATATCCCTTGCTCAGGTTTCCCCTCACAACTGCTTCCCTGGTAATCCCCTTTCACTCTTGGGAAGGCAAAACTAGATTGCATATCGGACAGTGGTTTGGGAGAAGGAATTTAAAACATTACGATTAATTATCATTTTTTTGAGATACAAAATTTAGATTGAAAATAATTTTTACCTCGCTGAGTACCACCTAGTTCACTCTGAAAAATGCATAGTACAATGAGTCAGAATTATTTCCAATGTTTTGTAATTGAAGCACAGAAATGGAGTTAAGTATATTATTTTTATGAACAATATTCAAACAAAGAGAATCAACAGTATTCAAATAAAGAAATAAATGAAAAGAAAATGTAACCAAAATTAGGTTGCTTATTTCCAAAAAAAGTAACGGAGTTTTAGTGAATGTGAAAATTCCCAAACTGAAGTGAAAAACCTATGAAAACGAAGCAACTTTCAGGAATTATGTTTTCCGGCATCGCGAATATTTTCACCACATGAGTTACATGCTGGATTGACAAGCATCTGACAGTGCACTATGATGTACCTGTGTGGTTACATTGAATATCAGCCTACCAGCTTTCAAAACATCCTTTTCAACAACTAATACATTACTTTAAGTACAATGAAAGATAAACACAACAATTGATTCGATTTCATCTCGGACCTCTAAAAAACTCTAAGAGCGTGTATGGGAAAAAAGACGTATTTGGAAGCCGATGTGTTAACGAATTGAAAGAGTTTAATACTTGAATTTCATTCACAAACGGCTCGGTTTCAATTTCCAAATCAATGAGAACTGAGAAGATTTACTACTCATTACCTGTTGAATGCTGGTCAGTACTATTGTGAGGCAGTGGTGGTCTCCATTCACCTTCTCGTTCACCTCGCAAGGATTTCACTGGTTTAACTTAATTTGGTTTGATAGGATTTAAGTGATGTGTTCTTTTATTTTTATTGATACGTAATAGCGTGTCATTTGGATGCAGAGCTCGATATACAGTCCATAACTTACCTGGATCGAGAGGATCGTGGTTCCGAGGAAAATATGAAAAAAGTTGACTGATACTACAAGTTCTCTTTATGAAGGAATTATGAAGGGGAATTATGGGAGGGAAACATGAAAAGCCAAACCGAGTCAAATTAACACGTAGTTAATGAAAGTAAATCTGAAGCATTAAAATTAGGTAAGAAATAAAATATTGTATGTTCCACGGGCGTTAACTGGTTCTAATGATATCGGGCAGAAAAAGCACTCGAACAAAAGAACTTTGGGCTTTTTTGTCGGGCTCGATCATTAGAACCCTTATAATGCACTTGGTGCATAATATTTTATGGGGTCGATACAGAAATGTTACACCGTGAATTGTGTATCTGGAATTATTGTACTGGAAATTAAATTGAGATTCAAGTTCTTGGTACCGGTAGAATAATGGAATTTCGAAAAACATTAAACTCATGTTTCATCTCTTTGCTAAAAACACTTGCTCAAGTGAAGAGTATCTTCAAACGCCCAAGAACATAACAAACAGAACGAGCATTGTGAATTAAAAATGTAATAATATATTTCATATTCTTATGCGTTCTGAATATGATTTGCAATTGACCTTAAAGAAAGATAAAAGTAATATTCCTGATTCGACTTTTTAAATTTTAATTAATTTTATTAATTATAATTGTATCAATGTTTTAGAATCAGTTTTCATAAGTAATTGTTTCTAACAAAAGATGCAAGGATTTCAATTTTTGTGTAGATGCAAACAAAACTTAATAAAACAAGAGATAATATCCCATATAACTATTAAACCAAAATAAAATGAAATTGAATAAAATCGTCGTTGATCGACGTACTAAGCAGTGCTCAAGGGTTCGGACGCTCCGTAGAGGCGGACCCACTCTCGTCTTGAGCCAAAAGGACCTCTCCACTTCTCCACCCTTGCTTCGGACGTCCCGGCGTACAACCTGAATGAAGTCTGCTGGGGCTGCGAGCCGGCAAACCGCCCCAACGCCGGTTGCTGCCTGCGGCGGCGGTGGCATTCGCCGACTCTCGCTTTACGCCAATCCTCTTTCCCTGTTCGTCTCCTCCGCCCCGCCCACTTCACTGCCTGGGAGTTGCGTCCTGCGCCTACGCCTACAACCCGCGGGCGGTGGGGTGCGCGGCGGGGCTCGGAGGACGGGGTAGAGTTGAGTGTTAGGGGATGCGACGTGCTGAGCGGTGAGGGGATGAGGGAAGCGGGGCGGGGAAGGGTAGAACGATGCGGGTCAGGGCGACGCGCAGTGAGGCGGGGTGACGCGTCGCGGAGCGGCACGGGGAGCGTGAAGCGGGGCGAAACGGAGCGGAGCGGAGTGGAGCAGAGCGGAGTGGAGCAGAGCGGAGTGGAGCAGAGCGGAGTGGGGCAGAGCGGAGTGGGGCAGAGCGGAGTGGGGCAGAGCGGAGTGGGGCAGAGCGGAGTGGGGCAGAGCGGAGTGGGGCAGAGCGGAGAGGGACAGAGCGGAGCGGGGCGCTGCGAAGTGAGGCGGGGCGTGTGGTGGCGTATCGTGGTGTGGCGTGGCGAGGTGTGGTGTGGCTGGGCGGTGCGGGGTGTGGGGCGGAGCAGTGCGGGATGTGGGGCGGGGCGGTGCGGAGTGCGGGATGTGGGGCGGGGCGGTGCGGGGGGAGGGGCGGGGCGGTGTGGGGCTGGGCGGTGTGGGGTGCGGGGTGTGGGGCGGGGCGGTGTGGGGTGCGGGGTGTGGGGCGGGGCGGAGCGGGATGGGGCGGGGCGGGGCGACGTGCAGAGGGGCGGTACGGATCGGTTCGGCGCGAAGCGGGGCGGAACGTGGCGGCGTGGAGCGGGACGGCGCGAGGCGGAGTGGGGCGGAACGGGCGGGGATGGCTGGAGCGGAGGGGCATGATTAGTGGCGGGGCGGGGCGGTTGGGATCGGCCCCATGCCATCCGGCCTGGCTCGGCTCAGCCCGACGCTACTCTACGCGGGTCAACGGTTTGATGAACTCGCCCTGGACTGCTTGGCGACGCCCAAACTCGGCGCGTCACCGGCTCCCCGCGGCGCTCGACAAGCTGCTGCAAGCCACCCACCCCTTCCCCCGCCTCCTTCGTCGCTCTTCGAGCCAGTAGCCATCGAGGTCTGCAAGTCCCAACACGTCACCGAAACGACAGAAAGAAAACATATCCAAAAAATGATTTATTTTTGTTTCGTCCACAGCAGCCCTGTAAACGCTGGAATTTAGTAATTGATATGTAATGTACAGTCTTTTTCTATTCCCTGACTGCCGAAGTTGCTACTGTGGGCTTCATCTTAAATAAACTACCTAAAACTTACCTATATTTTATCTTCAATGTAATCGGATTAATATTAGAGTGTGCTCAATATCACACTTGTTTTGAATTTGATTTTTATATGTTAAGAACGTTTAAACGTTTCCTTTTAATTAATATTTTCCCTCTTGTTTTCATTCATCCAAAACCCATACGTTAATTCCAGTAGTACCTTGTCTATCGGTCAGTAGATAGTATGCGCGACGCTTCCGGAATAGAGCCTTTGCGAGCGCCGTTTCCCAGTGCATTTGAAGTCGTCGCGTATTTTTCTTCGTACTTTGTCCTCTGAAGACGTTGGTATCCCTGGTGTAGTTGTGGGAATCGGGGAGAAGAAGATACCGCACTTACGAGGTGGGTATTTATCTACCACCCCCGTCATAGCCCCTCTCCATTCCGTTCTGATTCACTTCTTAGTATGAGGATTAAATAACTAAGTTTCCCGTGATCTGCTTAAAATTACATTGACAGATAATAATTTATCAACTTCTGTCAGTTCGAGAAATATTAAGAAATATTTGCATGTTGTTATAGAGCACTACCAACGTTGAAAACCAGCGCCTAAATGTTTGTGGAAACAACTTAACTGAACTTCTTACGCCTTCACAAATATTGGATAAACGAAACGGGATGAAGTCAATAGGGAAATTTATTCTTTTTTAATTAAATTAATCTAAAATAAATTCTAAATTTATTTTAGAATCAGTTATAATTTTGTTTAATATTTTCAGGAAGTTTTCCAACCTTTACCTAATTCCTCAAATTTTACAATATCAAGAGAGTCCGGAAACTAAAATGATCGGTCAATACTTAATTATATCATGCGTGTACACTTTCACTTCCTTCAAGCCTACGCAATCATATTCTTTGAACAGCATTTATGCAATTTTTGTCAGGAATCACACTGTAATAGATAATGGTTTAAAAAAGACATTTGTAGTTTTTAATTGTCCAGTAAAGAATACTGTAAGTATATTTACTGAATATTTGTATATTTGCTGAATGGATTACATCTATACCTGTATATTTACTGAATGTCAATACTTCCCACAACACTTATTTGTTCTGGTAATAAATGATCATACAGTTATTTATTGGGAAGAGGTTACAGCAAAATTTTTGCATCTGCAAGTGCCAACTACATTCATCAGGTGTATGGTAAAAATATTCTTTGAAATGTTTTTATACAATATCTGTTCTAACACGGATTTTCACATACACATGCTTTTTTTTAAATTTCATTTTTATATTACACATTATATTTGCACTTGCAAATATTTATTTTTATACAACTTATAAATCTTCTTCCATTACTTGCTTCGCTAGTCACCACTAAGAGGTGATATCATTTTAAGTTTTTCAAGCAACTATCCATGAATATAACACTCATCATAATGAGTGGTAGAACAAAAAAATACTCATTAAACCCCAGTGCGTTGAATTGAAATTAAATCATATACCAAATATGGATCTTCGCTCATTAAAAACGCATTTCTGAATATTCTGAGATACAGAACCGTAAGAACAATACAAGCAGCAACATTGTAATTCTTAATAAATTGAAACACGAATTACTAAAAATGGACAATGAAAGGTTCATTTTCAGTAATTTCCTGGTTTAGCAGTTTTTGTGGTTCGAGAGCTGTGAAATTATCGTAAGATACCAGGTTTGTTATACAAAAATAGATGAAGAAAAGAAAAACTCCATGAAAATTGTTCCAGTTGCAAAGAAACGTAGGAAGAAATTTCAGTAAACTCGTGAAATGTACCACAGAAGCCTTGAGCAACTGTACAGTTGGATAGTACAGGTTTTTTGAGCAGTTTTATTGTTTTGGTACCGCTTGAAAATGACCAAAATAAGAAAAATTATAACCGAAATATGTGAGAGACTCTGAGATTATTTTTCAAAATATAATATTCTGAAACAAGTTATTACTGACACGTTCTAACGCTAACATTCTCACGCACTAACGCTAACATTCTCTTTCGAATTTTGCATATTGCTAAACATTAAAAGTTCCGAAATCATCATGAATTACCTGTTGTATGCAAATTCTAAGACGTGGGAAATGCAAATGATCATTTGTTCACTCATCGGTAGCGTCTATAAACAAAAATCCGCATTGAGTTGTCCCATAGAACTTTAAACTTCTCATTGATTGCCTATAAAACCGTTCATCCTACTGATTTTATAATTTATTGGGATCTCTTCATTTTAATACACATCTAGAAATGTTTACATGCATTCCTTCGTAGTTTTAGGAAAAAGGACATTCTTGTGAGCCATATTCGAGCGTTGTTCTAGAGTGTCTAGTTCCGGCTGCAATAGCTCAGCGGCAACACCGGTGCGCCCACAACATTATTGACCTAGAGGCTCTATACTAAATGCATTGCTAGTATTATCTGCTGCCTAGAGCCGGTTGCTCTGATCGGTATTTTCCTGTCGTTTCTTCGATCAATATCAAGCTAATACTAGAGTTCTCTAACAAACGCGCTGTGGACTGTTTGCGATATTTCCTTCCCCACCCTTGTTCCTGGCCTTACATACACACCCACACATTCATGCAATACACTACCACATCGGAAGACCGGGAGGCCGTATCTCACATTCCAGCAAGATAGAAATACTGGCACCTCCTGGCATATAAACCGGGAGTGGTAGCTCAGTGCATCAACTGATGTCACCGCAGCGCCTCTCACCTCGGAGGTTCGAGTCCTGACGGCGGCAGGATTGTCGACACTAACTTTTCAGATAGGTCGAATTCAGTCGGTGTCTGGAGAAGAATTCTAGCGGCCGGCTGTTCTGATCGGTAGTTTTCCGTGGTTTCTCCGATCAACACCAGGCTAATGCCGGAGCAGTACCCCACCAAACGGGCCACGGACCGCGCGCGGTCTTTCCTTCCTCTTCCTTGTCCTATCCTCTCCCCTTACACACACACACACACACACTAACATGCACTACACTTCCACATATTTCGGGGGACCGGTCGGGAGCTTAGAGGTTGGCCCGGCCGGGGAGGTGCCCCGGTGGTGGGAGAGTCCTGGTTAGGGGGAAACCCCACTAGCCGATGGTAGGTCGGCACCGGATCTCGCCATCCAGCGGGGAAAGATCACCGCCATATCACGAGAAAAAAAACCATGCACTTCACTTACGGGACTGATGACCAAAGCAGTTGACGCGCCCGGAAACACGAAAAAATCAATCAATAAAACCTGGCATATAAAGTTCTATACACTTTCGGGATGAAGTAATGGCCTAAGTAGCTGATGTGCCCGAAAACACCATTCACTCACTGTAAAGAATGGCTCATTTGCTTTAGAAATGCCCTCGATTTATCATCCATCGTTTAACAACATCGTGTTACTTCCAGGTCGACCTTGATTCATGGATCAGTGCTTTCGGACGCGTCAATAGCTAATTACTCCCGTAAGTGTAATGCACGTTTTCATAGGGGGTAATAATGATTTTCCCCTGCTGATGGTGAGATCAGACGCCGACCTACACGTTGGATAGCAGGGATTCACCACAACATGGGCACTGCTTCAGCAGCAAGCTGACTTTATTTGATTTACTTAGTCAAAAAAGTAATAAACTGTAAGTGACGTATGAGGGAGAAGTACCATCTGGACGTTTTCTTGCGATTCGGAATCTCTTTCCAACGTTTTACATATAGATAATGGGAAGATAATTAAAAGTTTTTAAAAAGAGAAGTTAGCAACTTTTGAAAACTAGACATGTTTGCTCTCGAGTTATAGAAACATTTTCATCGGTAAACTAACTGCAATTTTTTTTGTATTGCTAACAAAATAGTAATATACCCCCAGCTTTACTTCTACCACTACTAGAGGAGGGTGAGCTCAACCAAACGTGCGCATAGTCAATCTACATATATGTCAAGAAGCAAAACAAAGGGTCATCGAAACTTTTGCTTAATGGGTCAGGGAAACTGGTCAAAAACCTGATCGAGATGGGGGTCATTGACCCTAAAGCTGAAGTATATTACTTGCTACAGTCATATTAGGTCATTTTAAAATTATTCAATACAATTGTAAACTAGTGCATTATATATCAGTATTAAAGTAAATATTATTTATGTTGTTGATGGTCAGTATAGTCTCTAATTATATAGAAACAGTTATGCTACAGAAAATGTTTTACTTTTAACATAAATTTGTGTACGGATTTTCTGTAATGTGGAATTCTTGTAATGATCAGTTGTTTCTGACACTTGAGGAATGTGATTTCTTCAGCGTGTGTTGTGATTATAAATATCAGTATCGCATGAAAAATGTTCCCACTGTTGGGTAAGTCGTTTTTGACAAAAACTGCAGATTTGTAAATAAATAGGCCAGGTAATAGGAAAATTCGAAGCTGAATGAAGAGAGGCCTGCAGGAATCATTTGGCAGGAAGGTCTAAACTCGTGAGTAGTCTCCCGACATGTGTGAATTTATAATGCATATCTGCGTAAACAAGGTGTGTGAATAAGATAAGGAAGAGGAAGGAAAGTTTGTGAGCGGCCTGTGGCCCGTTTGTAAGGGTATTGCTCTGGTATTCGCCCGATGTTGACCGGAGAAACCACGGGAAACTACCGATCAGAACAGCCGGTCGCTAGAATTCTCCTATAGGCAGCGTCATATTCGATCTAGCTGGTGTCGGAAATCTTCCTGTAGATTGTGGGAATTCTGATGTGGTGTTGACGTTCTTATGAGAAGAAATAAAAGAGGTCATCTTCGTCAACATATTAGTTTTATTAAGATAAGCCGGCTATCTTAATAAAACTAATATGTTGACGAAGATGACCTCTTTTATTTCTTCTCCATGTAGATGTTACGGGGCGCGCTGTGCCTATGTGTTTGGGGTGGGCGGCCAGCAGCGTGTGGGGCGCGGCCACTCCTGAGCGCTACCTGCTCGGCGCGGAGCCCTTTCCGTAATCCGCTCAGCCTGCCTCCTCGCTAAGACCAGCCGACACCTCCTGAGCGAAAGGGCGCAGAATGGCGCCCGGCTCAATCTATTGTCTCGTTTCAAAAAGACGCGGCCGCCATGAGAGATCTTATGGCTCCGGCTCTTCCCTGACCCAGCTGCGCATTATTTCCTACACTGGACGTGCATACACCGCCAGCGCCGCTAGCTGGAGGCTGAGTAGACCCGGCAAACCCACTTGAACCTTTCGGGTAGGAAAAGAAAAGATTATAATCTTTGTACCATAGTATGCGTATATGAGAGTCTTGTTGGTTGATCACCAGTGAAGTTGGATTATTACGTGGCTAAGTGCACCATGTGAGGAAATACCGAATAGCATTTAAGATAAAGTGGAGGAGTAGAGAGACGAGAAAAAAAGGAGAGAAAAGGAGCGAAACAATAAAGAGTACAAGCAGAAGAGAGTGAAAGCTTGAATGATAAATTGATGTTTTAAAAGAAAACGATTTCTTGTTTTCACGGGAGGTATTTGAAGTTGAACATCTGGGGAGGCGTCTAGGATCGATGCAAAAACTTTTGTCTCTGCCGGCCATCACGAATTAGACTTGCGTTACTTTTCATTCACAAGGAGTGTCCTGCTTTACGTTGTTTGGTGCTACAACCCAAAAAATTGAATTTTTTGATTTGCGACGATTTTGTTCTGAAGAAACTATACTGAACGATATTAAATGAATGAAATGCACTGTTGATATTAAACACGCGCTTTCTAACATAGGCATGTAGGCAGGGGGGAGGAAAATGCATTACTCCATTCATTTGCCGATGAGCTTCTGGGGAAAAAACTGATGGCGTCGCAAGACTGCTAAATAATTGGCAACGACTACGTAATGTAGCATTTTATATCTTACTAACACTTTAGCCACATGCTGCAAAAATCCTGACCAAAGGGTGCGCAAATGGTTCTCAAAAAGTATTTAATTCAAAATTTTAATCAAAACAAAAATTTTGAAACTTGAATGAAAACAAATTTGGTACTGGCTTTCCGATGAAAAAAGACCACTTTTCTCATCTGCATTATGTAACTTTATTTATTTAACCTCAAAAACTTAGTGTGACGTATGTGGAAGATAATATACAGTCAAGTACGGTTATAGTGAATTCGGATGTAGTGAACCCTCAGTTATAGTGAACTTAAGTCACTGGTTCTATTTCACTTAATTGCAGATAAACAAAAGAAGCTTCGATTATAGTGAATCTGAACCACGGCTGTAGAGAAAGTAGTAAATACATCTTGGAAATTAATTTCCTCCTGGAAAAGAATATATCGTCTCAGTCCCACAAATTCTAACTCCAGATTTGAAAAAAATATCGTTGACCGAAGGTCATAAAGAAGTCTCCATGAGGTTAAAGTAGCGGACCCGAAATGGGCATGTTAGTGATGACCTTATGCCCTTCAATTTCACTTGCTTTTGTGTCAGCAAGCGTTTGCTTGTTTCAATGTCAATCTTGGTGTTACTCGCTATTTCGCAGAATAATGCGCGTTGAGTTCTACGTAGGCGACGGGGAGCACGTGACTGCTACTTCCTGGCAATATTGACCGTGCCCCGCGGAAAAGCGATTAGTTTCATCAGTGGCTTGCGCTATCCCGCTATCGAAAGCATGTTGTATGTTATTAGGCGAATAAAAGGGCCTTCGGAGAATGAGACTGTGTTCCAACAGTGCGAGGGGCGTTTAAGGGTGTCACGACTACATTGTATTACATAGACACAGAGGACAATGCAGAATCAAATGAAGTAGGGACAGAACACGAACTCTGGAGAATGATGTACACAAACTACTACTGAAATAGGAAGCAAACAAATAATAACAATTGTTTTCAAAAGGACATACAAAGCTATTAAAATTTTTAGTTCGTGTTGTTAATGTACTTTTCTGTATCTCTATATTAATAAAATAAATCGTTATGGAGAAATTTTATTTAATTTTGACATCATCGTATATAGTAAACCTAGGATATAGTTAACCAAAAATGTTAGTCTCCAGAAGTTCACTGTAACCGGAGTCGTCTCTATGTTTATTTGAGGTTCCGTATTGCTGATACACTCTCTTCTACACATAGTTGAATTATGAAAAAAGGTATCAAGTTTGAATTGCAAAATTTGAAAAGTAGAAATTTTCGCTCCCGAACCGTAGAAAACGTATCTATTGACGCACGGAGGAAAACTTTCGTTACCGGAAACCGCCGTACTCCCCAATCCGTCGTTATTATGTATTACAAGGAAGGCCGGGGCAAATCTGCCCAAAGTCTTTTACGTGACACATCCATATTGTATTATGGATACATAATACCCTTAGAGATGTTGCATACTTTCATATACACAATTTTTATAATTCTGAATAATATCAAAAGCTGACTTCACCTTTATCGCAGTGTATGTGTATATTCTTCTGCACGATGCAATTTTTTGGGAATCAACTTCACCTAACTGAGTAGATAAAAACTTTTAATCGATATTCTAGCAGAACCGTTTAATTGCACGTGATATTCAATTTAAATGCAAATATGTATAAAACTTTAATCATTTTTCAATAATGGTCCAATTGATACTTTATGCTTCCTAAAAGTATGGTTCGTTTTATATTGCTGAAGATTGAATAGTATGGAAATGATATGCACATATAAACGTTCGTCTGCTTCATGCGCAAATCCACCTGAGGATAGTAAAACTTTGAGCACTAACTTTTGTAATTTTTATTGCACAGTCTTCTATCAGCCATATGCGAGATCAACAGAAAGCATACCGTTTAAGGTTGTGAAAGTTCCTACAGTTTTCAATATTTACGTAGGTATATTAAAATTTCAAGATTAATTTTGAATTTAATGGTGAGCAATTCCTTTTTTTATTTCGGAAATCTGAATGACGAATGACTTATTAGAATGATCCTCTTAAATAACTTGCTTCAGTTAAGCACTTCCTAATGTGATAATATTGCTCATACCATCTCTTAAACTAGTGCTAAAACTTCACGTATTTTCTCGCCTTTAGTAATGGTTATGTAAAACTATATCACAATTTCTCTCCGAATTAACTCATCTCGGTTAACTTTTTTTGTAAACTTTCTTACAAATCGTAGTACATTTGATGCCAAAACTAAATACTTTTAAGCAAATATCAACACAACTGTATCAACATAAGTGTTTTCATACAGCTAAATCAGGACAGAACAATGAGTCGTAATTCACAGAAATTCAGGTGCCCAGTCGCGTCGGGGAATGTCATTGTTGCAATCCAGTCATTGTTGCAATCCACTCTAATATTCCGTGAAGGCTAGCAATTTGTAATTCATATATTTCAAATACGTTTTAAAGAAGTTCTACAATATTAATTTGTAAACGTGTAGGGCTAACAAAAGCTTGAATGTAAGAAACGTGCCAAGAAATATGAATTAATATACAAATAGCATCCGACTGCCTGGAACCCCTCTAATACGACGCAGGTAGTTCACGAAGCGTAGGATATTCGGAGTGGGCGACTAAGTTTGACGCCAAATTACTCAAACATTTCTCATATTTACGAAAAATTTAGCATGGACATTTATTCGAAGGTCTGTTAGTGATGAACACGTTTCATTATAAAAAATTATTTTCACAATTGTAGTTGTAGGAAGACAGCGAAAATTTTGCAATTTTGGAAAAATTGAGAGAATGAACATGAGACCTGCGCCATTTTCGTAAGTGTTCTTTACGCTAAGGTTCAAATTTAATCCAAACGTTTTGTGCCGTGTTAAGAAAAAAAGGTTTGAAGAAATAAAAATGGCCTATGTTTGACACAAAATTTCGCGCACAATATCCATGTTGAAAAAAATTGAATACGGCATTATTTTTAGATCTGTTTTTCATCAACACATTTTATTAAGAAAAAAATACCGTCATAGTTATAGTTGAAGGAAGTCGCCGAAAAAGAATTACTTTTTTTCAATTTTGAAAATTTTGAAAATGTCGCAGGGTTTTCATGTAAAGTACGTGCCAAAATAGAATTATTGGTTTCAAATTCAAGGGTCCGCGACATCATTCAGATCGATTGGGGATTATCAACTTCGGAGAAAATGGCTGAACGGTTCAGCTGCTAGCGTTGTTCACAGGCGGACAGACAGACAACACAGACTGACTGGCGAACAGACTTTTGCCCTCAATCGATTTTGTGGTATCAAGGACCCCAAAGACATGGATTCTGGCTAGGTCACGTGTTAGAGGATTTTGCTTCAAAATTTAGCAACTGGATTTTTCCACTTGTTCATTACCAGGGACCGGCAATAAGTTTTTCCGCCGAAAATTCTCCGTTTTTTTCCCTGCATTATATAACTTGTTCTTCTTAAGAAGTACTTTCTTAAGGTGAGAAAGTAAAAATTGGTCTGAAAATTTGGACCGTCACTTCGTAATGAAATACTTAACCATTCCAACAAAATACTAACATGTTAGTTTTTTATATACATTCATCTTCTTCCTCCATACTCGCTGCGTAGGATCGGCAACATGTGATCGGAAAGCCTTTTCCTAATAATTTACGCTGGCCAGGATTGCGGTCACGTTAGGTCAATCCATATCACCTCTTCAAAACTCAATCCTTTGAGGATAAACTTACGTTTGGGGAAGATGTCGCTGGGGTTAAAAGTGGATAATAAGGGAGAGTTAACGGAATTTGCTCCTGTTCTGGCCAAATCTGACACATAACGCAGACATAGTCTTACTTTTTGTCGGACAGGTAATACCATTCACGAAACCGTCGATACCTGCCATGCTATTACCATGTAGCAGGCACGCGGAATTTGACGTTTCAATGCCACCAATATGCTCGTGCTAAAAGTTGTTAACTTGCTACTTTTCCTGAGGAAATTCAAAACTGAAGATTGATAGTTCTTCTTGTTCTGATGGAAGCATATCAACACATTAAATGCATGAGATTTAGCTAATGTGTAATTGATTTTAACTGATATTTTTAACAGAATTTGATTTATTATTATTATTATTATTATTATTATTATTATTATTATTATTATTATTATTATTATTAATTTTTAGATGAGTATAATTATTTATAGTTTTCACTTACAGATGTTTTATGAGATTTAAATACTTGCATATTATATGTCACAGTGAAAGTGGAAATTTCCGTGCCGATACCATCGCTGGTGATGGTACATGGTCCTGACCTCTTTAGTGAAAGTGCATTTATTCGTCTGAAGTATTTGAAAACACACGCTTTCCCCAGAAATCAGCAATATTGCACCGACGCTAGCGATAAACGTACGTAGAAGTAGAGAGTGTGAACAAAAGTTTTGCATTAATAATGAAACAGTACTTTAATATAATTTATGTTTTATTCAAGTGAATGTATATATTATGTATGGCACCGAAAGTGCAGACATTTGTGAGCACATCCTGGACACTAATAGTATTTTATTTCAGCATCAATGAGTGCCATCTCGATCAGACTTTTCGTCCAGTATTCCAGACACATTAAAGAAATGCTGAGATGGCCCATTATTTTTCTTCTGGACATGAATGTAATAATACGCACGTTTTGTTGAGCTCTCCTTTTGCCCATAGACAAGTAGTCGCCAACTCTTCAGAATACGAAGAAATTTCGTATGAAAAATAATTGAGATTTTTCAAGCAAGCTGCGAAATGTGTCTGGGTTCTTATTATTTTTAGAGGGAAAAAGACTGGCGGCGCTGTTGAAAGAGAAAACAGAATATGGATTTATTACAAAATTTGATTACAGAATTGAAGATAGTCGTTACAAGTGGCCAGGAGTTGATGTTTCTGAGGCAGTTGAGGATCAGATTGAACTTTCTTTTAAAACCACATACATTTTCTAAGAAAATACAGAATGCCCCGTTTTCTATTTCAGAACAGTTTTGATACCCGTTGTCTATAAATTTAAACAGAAATTCAGAAATATTTTTGAGAAATGGAGCGTTGGGGGGAGTAGATCTCAATTATGTTAGTGGCTCAGTCACAGCGGGGACAGTTCGCCGTCTTCCACCTGATAGAGTTGGCAGAACTGATGAGACTACGCAAATCGCCCTAGAGACGGCAGCACCAACTGAAATATTTTACCCCAACGTCAGCTTGCATTCCTAAAATGTCGTTAGTAAGGATTTCATGATTTCATGCAAAATGTTTTTATCTAATCTGCCAAGAATTGAAATTTTCCTGTTTTGAAATTTTCCTAAAAAGCAGACATTATCAGCTCTATTATGCTATCGAACATTCAATCGTATGAACTTAACTATTCAATAGTAACTTCATCATCCAAACAACAAACTTCCATGTTATCAATTGTTCATCGTGCAAGGAAAAGCGTTCGGATTTCATTTGCGAATAGCGGAGTATCATACGTTCTTTATTTATTATTTTATGTCATTTTAAGTGATGATTTAATAACGATATTGTGTGGACGAAGGATCAGCAGACGAAATATGAAATTATAGTGCATTTTTGAAACGCGTAAATTCATTTTCTTATGCCAGTTGCATCACCAGATAGATCATTTTTGTCATTATTTCATGAATCAACAACTTTTGGAATCGCGAATCACTGTTATCAGCATGGAATTAACATTTGTTTTCTACTCCCTTAACGACCAAGTAATTTTTTAAAAATGTACAATGGTTTTTCAATCTAACTCTGTAATTTAAAACTTTTTCACATCTGTCCCCGTTAACTGTACTTCAAATTTTGATTCCTTTACGCATGGAACTTTGATTTCCAAATTACAGATCTCTGGTGATTTTCAGTAACAAAAATGTGTCAAAATTGTCTATTTTGATTAAAAAACAAACTTACAAATAAAACATGGAAATTAACTACATGGAATTGGCAATTGTTGAATATGAAATTTCATCCCGTTATCACATTAATTCTTTTAAAGTACGGGAAGCCCTGCAAGGAGAGAGCAACGTCCGTCGAGCGAGTGCCTCCTGAGCCCCACTGGCAACGCCGCGCATCTGGAAGCGCAGTTAGGTGCGCCATTCCCCATTGTTTCCTTTGTTTTCTTTCTGGCAGCGATGCCATCAGTGCTGTCGTCGCAACCCAGTATGATACGACCGTTACACGCTACCTTGAAATCGCTTAACGGGGTATTTCCCGGCTGTTTTTGCCATCAACCTCTCTTGTCACGTCCACAATCCACGTCACTCTCACTTTCCGCGCATCTCTCATCCTTGCCACGCCCCGTTCTCCCGTTTCATTGCCCTGCCTTCCTTCCACCTCCATGCGACGTCACCTTGCCAAACGACCGGCTGCCTCGTCTGCAGTGCTGCTATCTGGGCCCTCCGGCCGCCGCCGCCAGCAACCCCCTGACCCCATTGCGCCGCCCCGCCCAGCGGCGCCGCCTCCCTCGTTGCCGATGCGCGTCACGCAGCCCCGCCATTGACGCAGGCATGCAGCTCACGCCCTGCTTGCACCCTCGCCGTTCCGGCACCCGCGGCGTCACGTCAGTCACGCGGTCACTGCTGCTCAACCCCGCCACTACGTAATACACTGCCCCCTCTACGCCTCGCGGTCGCTGCGTCCTCTGCGTGTCGGCAGACCCTTGCCGCCACATCCATATGCCATTGTGCCCCTGTGCCTTCTTCTTCTGCTCCATTTGTCCGCTCTCGCGTTCTTTGCTCGCGCTTGTCACTCGTCCCCGCCTTCCACTCGTCCGTCCCCGCCTTCCACTCGTCCGTCCCCACCTTCCACTCGTCCGTCCCCGACGTACCTTCATCCGTCCCCGCCTTTCCCTCCCCGTCGCCTCCCCTTTTCGCCCGCATCCCCAAGCTCTCTCGCTGTCTCCATCCCATCCTCGACGCCTTGTTCTCTTACACCCTGACCTCATCTTGTTGTCTCAGCGGGACTACCGCTCCCACGCCCTCACTGCCGTCGTTTATCGCTTTCTGTACTTCGGCCCCTCGCATGCGCCCCGCCGGGATCGTTTGCCAACCGTACACACCAATCCTCTACTGCACAACTGTTGCTGGTGGCCTCTACACCCTGTGACGTGCCATAGCGGCGTCAAGAAGCGAATAGGCAAGTGACACATACTGTACTTTCGGCGCATTTGTACGTTGTGCCTTAACCGTACGATTTCATAAAAAACTTTACGTTCTTGTAGCCAAAATAAATAGATAAAGATGCAATTATCATAATTTGTTTTAAACATTTAAGTTACTTTAACTAACTGCAATTATTGTAAAGACCACTTTCAAGAATTCTGCATATTGGCTGAGGTTCCTAGCTTCTTTTAAAACTGAAATAGGTGTATTACCAATATTTTGTTCATATTTTACATTTTTCTGGTATATTGATGGAATGAATACGAAACAATCAGAATAGAATAGTATATTTCCTTTCTAAATTGAAAATACGCTATACCTCATAAAAATATACATCAAATTGTTTTTTTTTCTATCTGTTATGCATATAAGGTAATATTTTAAGTTTCTTTCTAAATATTGCTTAACTTCGATGATACATTTCAGAACACTTTTCATTTTCCAAATGTTGATACATTGTTACCACACTTTTTCAATAATGAAGTTCAGGATTAAAAAAATAAAGTTATTTAGTGCATAAACATAATTTATAAAATGACACTATTTTGAACTGTAGATTATCTGAGTTGACCGTCCATGAAATATGATGCGCAAAATGCATAGCGATAGCACGTAAATGAGTAGAAAACTTTAATTTTCCTATTACACACTTCAGCTACACGATCTTTATACAATTCTATGTATTAAAAATCGACAATGAAGTCTATTAAGCAAAACATTTTCAAGTTCTGAAATTACAACAGAGTACGTACAATATATGCGTTTCAGCGTGTAGAAATCACCTAACTAGGCTAACTAGAATAGTATCCGTTTGTGTATGTTTGATATCTTGATAGACCCTACCTTCCAAGTTACTGCCGTATTTCTATTTTTTGACGCCTTCCAGTGAAACATAATTATCGTTAGTGCTCAACCTAGGAAAGATTTAAAAGCGTGTTTTTCCTTTGCAACGCAACAAGACCACAGACAGAATATTTTCATTTCTAAATGCTCTGAATTCTGTTTGAAA
The DNA here is from genome assembly GCA_011170035.1 of Teleogryllus occipitalis. NCBI lineage: Eukaryota > Metazoa > Arthropoda > Insecta > Orthoptera > Gryllidae > Teleogryllus > Teleogryllus occipitalis. The sequence continues at coordinate 69,499 of BLKR01005435.1, forward strand.
GAGAGGCACGGATGGATTCTCGAATTACAGGAATTTTACACAAAGAAACGTAAGAAATAGGACAAAATTATCTGATGGGAATTCTTTGGATTAGGTCGATGAAAAAGATGGTATTCATGATTATTATGACAATATATCTTATTTTATAGACCTAAACTCAAGAATCCACTCCATCGTTTAACAAGAAGTGACAAAATTAACAACTGACTAAATTATGTACTTATTTGCATCGATTGATAATTTTCTAACGAAAAAGTGAATAAAAAGAGAGCTTGTCAGAACGTTGTTTTTTTTTCTTCTCAAAATTACCGATGAATGAGAATTAAAAGTTTCATGCTTCGTTTAACGTTCTGATTCAATTGTTCCGAGAGGTGAAACGGACAAATTATGCTGAAATGGACTGTATGAGCTCTTTGCACTGGACTCTTCGTGACCCGTTTATCCCATGCCACCGGCACCACTCAGCCGGCTCCTGCTTCATCTCGTCCTGACGCCCCGCTCCGCCCCGCTCCGCCCCGCTCCGCCCCGCTCCGCCCCGCTCCGCCCCGCTCCGCCCCGCTCCGCCCCGCTCCGCCCCGCTCATCTTAGCTTAATCGTTCCGCGCACTTACTCTCACCATATACTCACTCTTACTCCTTGCTCTCGTCACTCGACTTCCCGCTTCATCTGACCCTGTCTTCTGACCCTGTGGCTCTCTTTTCCCCCTTCCGTCTTGTGCTCCGCCCTGGGCCACCCCCTTCAACGTTCTCTTCTGTGCCATCACATCCCAGCGTTTCTACATCCCTGCACCGCTCCGTCCTCGCGCGGCACCGTCATCGTCCTGGCACCTCCCTGCGTTTCCACATCCCCGCGCCGTCCCGTCCCTGCGTCGCCCGTCTTCGCCCGTCCTCGCGCCGCTCCATTCCCGCATCGCCACCTCTTCGCGTCACCCCGTCCCCGCATCGTCACGTCCTCGAGCTCCCCATCCTCGCGTTACCCCGCCATAGCGCCGCACCGAACCAGCGTCGCCCCGTCCCATGCTACCCCATCCCCGCACCGCCCCGTTCTCTCACGGTCTCGTCCTCGCTTCGCCCCGCCTTGGCTTCACCCGTCCCCGCGCCACTCCGTCCCCGTGCCAGCCCGTCCCCACGCCGCTTCGTCGTCGCTCCGCCTCGCCCTGGCTCTGCCCCGTCCCCATGCCGCCCTTCCACGTGCAACCTTGTTCCGTGTCGCTTGTTCCCCCAGCGCTTCGACCTCGCTTCGTCCTCATTTCGCCACCGACCCGGGCCCCCTCTCTTTCGCCACCATCCCAGTCTGTTCCCCTTCTCTTCCCACTCCCGCTCCACCATCCGCCGTCGCTTCCCGGCAAGCACCCTAATGCAAATGGCAGCGCGTTTATCTCCGGGAGAGCGACACGACCAAGTCCCTGCGCCTGCCTTCGCAGTCCTCACTGGCACCGCCCCTCCCCGCACGCCATCCCCATCCCCCTCTCCTCACCGCCTCCACCTCCGCCCTCGCCCTCGCCCTCGCTCCCTGCGCGGGGGCGGCCGCTTCGCTGACAAGCGCGAGCAGAAGGGATGAAATCGTAAAGGAGAAAAAAGCATCGGGCAAAAAAATGGAGAGGCCGTCTCGTGACAATTACTTCCACGTTGGATTCTTTTAGCCGCACCCATTAATCTACTCGCCACCAAAAAGAGTGCGCTCCGTGAGGGGAAAAGAACCGGGCTCAATCTCCACCGGAAGTAAATGTGTGTGAAGCGGTGGCACGGCCACACACCCGGTCTCCAATGGGAGGTCGATCAATACCGTCATAAAGAATCGGTATACTTCAAATAACAAAGGGCCTTCGTTTCAGGAAAGCAAGGAGGGAATTCGATACTTTACCACTTACAAGTGCGATCCCGTGTCGCATTCATCTTTAAACTACAGATTCCTGTAGGTATGAAAGATGTTCTCGTCAGTTCCAGTTATTTCTCTTCAATTAAACAGATGTGTGGAAGGAGAATTTCACCATTTCCTTGCAAGTTGTGTACATTTAACGTGTTTGTTAAGAGCTAGCGTATTAAATACAATTTTACAGTACAGTTTTTCAAACATCTTTATTATAACTACGCCGTCTACCCTCTCAATTGTATTATAGCATTCAAACGAAATTCAAGTAGATATCACCTCTAGATATCATACGCTACAGATAGATGAAGGTCTTGTATTATAAAACACCATTAACTCTCGGCACAGTCTATTGACTTTTGCCGAAAGCAGCGAGACTGATGATGACGGCAAAACCGTCGAAAGCCGGCTGTCTCAATAAAAACATTAAGTTGACGGAGATTATCTCTTTCATTTCTTCAAAACCAATATGTGTTAACTGTGGGCGAAGCCAAACACCAAACTATCGTTACTGCATAAAATTTAGAGAGACAGAAAGTGTATGAAAGCAACGGCAAGGTCTTTTCAATGCTTAAAATTTCCAACACTTCTTGGAGTACCCAATCTTCTAGATGGCCGCCGTCAGCTGATAGCATTCAAAACTTACTTCCGCTGCCTCAAGTAACCATGTCTTTGCCTTCTCAATATTACAAAAAATCTTAAATGAAATTGGAAAACTCGAAGCTTCGATAGTACAAATCGTCCAAAATTTATTACTACTATAGTAAATAAGATATTAGCAATAATGGTTACTCAGATAAAATAATGATTTAATCGTTAGTTCCTGCTCTTATCAATGACATTTAATAATAATAATAATAATAATAATAATAATAATAATAATAATAATAATAATAATGAAATGAGGTTAATAACAGCAATGCCAATGACATAAATTACCAAATAATTCAATTATTTCTTGCATGACAGCAACATAAAAATTGCCTGTACAACCGAAACCCATCAACTGACTGGTAAAAAAATTAAAATTAATGGATGTGCGATTTATAGAAACGATAGATTCAGGATGAGTAGGAGTCTTAATTCACAATAGTATTAAACATCTCCAAATAGACATTTCACCGGACAAGAAGTTAGAAACAGCAGCAATTGTAACTTGTATGAATAGGGAGAAGGGCATTGTAAATAACTAGAAGCATTGATTACAAAAGGAAAAGAAACCAAATATCGATAATAATTAAAATCGAATTACATGATTCAAGATAGTTTTCAAATTTATCTAACTCAAATATATTCCTCATTCAAAACGTCTGTGAACAACAATAAAAAATCATAACAGGGGAAAAACAAACATTCCCCTGTAACCTCCCAAACAGGATATTGTATACATACGGATCAAGAAAAGGCTGATTATATTGCCTGAAATTTGGAGAATACCTTTACCCCCAAACCAACGATCGATGTTAAGCATAATAAAGAAATTGAAGAGTGTATTGTAATGGGACGGTCGCACGGGTCAGGTTTCCACCAATATTCTAAATTTTATTTCAAATAACGATGGGAGCCTCCGACATTTGAGAACCAGGAACGTGGCACTTTTCCGTTACCTGCGCGCCGATGACACCGCGCTGGGCTCGGCCCTATTGTGTTGGGCAGAGGCTCGACTGGGCGCGCCATGACTGAGCGGGGAATTTACGGACGCCGCGTCGACGAGCGTCACCACTCACCCACCCAGGTTTCCGAGAATTCCCAACATGCGAGCATTGGACGGAGCACACCGCGTGATTTCAGGGGGCCAATCGCCGAAAACCGAGCGGGGGAGGACCACGTGATCTTGCGACTCATGGGAGGCCACTGCGGGCCTCACGAGCGTTCTTCTGATGGAAGAGACGGTCAAGTGAGGACGAGCTTTTTTCCGATGGAAGAGACGGGCGAGTGAGGTTAATCATGCGTAAACGCATCGCTGCACACCGCTAAACGCATTGCCGCACGCCGCGTGACGCCGCGCCTACTCGCTAGACTGCCATTGCCTCCACATCGCTGGTCGCTCATGCGTTGCCTGGGCTAGGCCGCGCGCTGGACAATCGCCGTGAGGCAAGAACTCTACGGCCAATGACTGCCAGAGCGCCAGAACTCGGGCTGTGGCGGGCAGAGGCGCGATCACCGCCGCCTTGGGCCACGCCGACGGCGCTCGGGGGAGTCACCGGTAGCCCCCGGGGCGCCAGGACGCCGCTCCCTTCGGAGGGCGAGGGAGGCCGCCATCGCCGTCACCACCGGACCGGACCGCGCTGGGCCGCCCGAGAGAGCCGCCGCATGCGCCAAACTATGGCCAGCGAAGCGGGGCCGACGCTGTACCCGCCTAAGCGTCCGACGCCCGGACAATGACCTGAGAGGGCCTGAAATCTAAGATAAGTTAGGTTAGAACAATTATTTTTGTAATTGAACGCCTCACCTCCAATCTTCCTTTTTCAAGCCTACTTCCAATCTAGGAAGTAGCAATTAAAATCCATTTGTTAAAAGAACACGATGAGTTTCAATGCATTGATTCATGGAAGAACCAGTCACGCATGCATCCCATCATAATTTGAGACTGGGCAACTGGGGCAACTCTGCAGAGGAAATCATTAGAACAGGTGAGTTGGATGCATGCCCCCTTCTACAAAGAGTTGGCCCAGTGCCAGTTGCTGTCTGAACGACCAGATTAAGGTTAGTATTAACATAAAGAAGGGAGAAGTGGTGGTGTTACAATATGATGAAACAGATACGACGGTTTGGACATAATTAATGGCAAATATTTTGTTGTGACAATATGAGCTCGGATGGGAAATGGGAAATATACACATGAAAGGAAGCGGAATGAACTAAGCGCATGGAGATTTAATGACGCATAAAATTTGTGCTTCTCATATTTATTCAGGTATTTTAAATGAAGGTACTGGTTGGATGTTCTAAAGGATTCTAGTATTCACGAGTTCACAACATCCCAAAATCATTACGTAGCCGTTCTAAATCCCAGATTAGGCACATGCTTGTTTATCACACGTGCCACATCGGTGACATTATCACAGATAGTCACGTGCGTTGCTGATCACATGTTGCTACGCGTCGTCGCAAAGAAAATCTCCTGCCCATCTCGCGACAGTCCAGTATGAAAGGGCATTGTTCCGAAGAGCTTCCACCAATCCCCTGTGACATTCTCGGCCACTTCTCCCATGACGAACGGCTATCTTGGTGTATGAGCGCTGCGCGAAACTGGTTACATTTATCTCGCATGGCGGCAGTCAGACAACTGATTTGACATTCCTCTCCGTGCTGACACACTCTCAGAGCCATCTGTTCTTGTGAACCCACATTAGTACACCATTTATATTATGCGGCAAATAAAATTATGTCATCCAATCAGTAAAATCAAATCAAAATCAAATCAAAATCAATAAAATTATGTCCGACAACCGCCAATTCAATTTCTTAGCTCATTGGATACAATTACAATTACAAATATTCTCAAAATTAGGAAGGCCCCAGAACTCGACCAAATAACAATCTTGAAAGAACTATCCAGAAGCTCGATTGCATTTCTAACAGCAGCGTACAATTCAGCAGTTTGAATGTGATATTATCAAAAATCATGGAAACACGCCATTGTCATTCCATTCAGTAAACCAGGCAAAAATCCAAAGAAAGTAACGATCTGCCTAACGAATTGCTTTGTTAACCTCTTTATCTAGAATATTTGAGAAACTGATACAAAAAATATTAAATACCTCAAAGAAATACGGCAAGCCATATGGGCAGTGCGGGTTTAGGAAAAATCATTGAACTTATGAACTCATCCGCCAGGTAGAACAAATTGCACTCGGTTTCCACCATAAACAACATACAATAAAACTGTTTTTAGATGTAGAGAAAGCAGTTATTTAAGTCTGGCATGCTAGACAAACTCTGGGAGTACCTTTATACTTACAGGACATTATAAGTAGTCTTATTTCAGACCGAACGTATTGAGTTAAGATAAACTCCGGTTTTTCACAAACTAAAATAAGAGCAGTAACACCTGAAGGTTAATCTGACAGGTTCTGCACTATCGCCCCTCCTCTTCAATGTTAATTTCTGAGACATTTCCACATCAGGAGACTCAAATCTTGCTCTATTCGGAGACGATACTGCAGTATTCACTACTCTCGCAGGCATAAATATAACAAAATATAACGTCGAGATTTTTATTGCTTTCTTAAGTTAGCAAAGGTTTCTAAAGTCAACAATGGAGAATAAAAATAAATCCAACCAAATCCTGAGCCAAAATATTTACTCTTTATTGAGGTTACCTCGCCCACTAGTATTCAATAATACTATTACTTCATAGCTTCCATCTGATAGACAAGTAAAATATCTTGAGGTCTCCATTGATACCAGATTAACTTGGAAAAACATATTCAAGTAATAACAAATTCAATTTACACCAAAACATCGAACTTTATTCATTGATAATCTTCCGCTCAGCTTTAAATATGGAATGTGCAATTTTAATTTTTAAACTCATTATTGGAGCATCATTTGCACATGCCTGTCCAGTCTGGAATTACAGAACTATATCCCAAATTGAGAAACATGAGATTGTACAGAACAAATTTCTTTGAAAACGTGAGAAGTCTCAAAATGTGCACACAAATGCCAGGAAAAACCATTTCGTTATAGATTTTTTTAAAAATGATTTTCGAGACAAAATTGGATTATTGTTTTGCTCATACTGAACACGGTTTAATTAAATATTAAATTAATTAAAAAATGAATACCACGTCGAGCATAATTTGGTTTTGTTATATTGCATTCGAGATTCCAATGGGCATGACATGTAAATGATTTCACGAGCGAAAAATATCCACTTTATACCTGATAAATAAAGATTTCATATAAAACGTGGGCGAATGTTCGTAAAATTATAAAATTATGACGATATTAACTTTGATACCTATTTTAAAATCGGTTGTCCGTGTACTGTCACTAAATGCAGTGTTGACATAAATCTGTCAAAGTTGTCTAATTATAGATAACGTAAACAAAACACCTCCGGTACTGTCTTTTGGAGTGACTTTGTACCAGAAAAACAGTTTTTGTATTTGTAAAACCATTTTTTTACATTTTTTATAATCATTTACAAATATTAGGTAACTCCAGAGGTATGTTTTTCCATGAAATCCGTTTATTTAACGGCTATTTTTATCTGGTAGGAGAGGAAGTTTGTGTGGCACAGTCACCCTCCAGACATTGTACGCTTCCGATTTTCTTACGAGACTGTAGGAGAATTTGAAAGGATTACAGGGTAGAGTATCTTTATACCATGTAAAACCAAACCACGAGTATCTATCAATTGTAATTGTTTATTTCAAGTACAAAATAACCGTAAGTTAAACAGTCAATACCATTTATTATCCACCCAGGGGCGATTGAGACTTGTATTGCTTGTAAAGCTTATTAGCTTTCTATTACGCATGATCTTCATAGAGTTTTTAACAATAAATCGGAAATCTCTCTTTCCAACGAGAAATCCTATCTCGCCAAATGCTACAAGGTAGTTAATGAATGCCGCTTCTACCTGATCACAAAACAATTTTTTACCACCCACGTGGTACCACGGTGTTTACCTTGCAAGCTATTTCTTCTAGTAGATCGTAATATTTTTAATGAGTTCCTGCTTCTCTCTCGAAAATTTTACCTGCTCATATATCTTCAATACATTCCAGTAACTTTTCATCAGAATACCTCTGATAGGATCTGGCATCAGCCGAACGATGATAAGTTCTCGGCATTGTAAGTGATGTCTGAAATTATTTAAGAAGCAATAAATCACACGATTTGTTAGTAAAAGTTCATCAGAGTGACTTTGTACCACATCTGAAATTATGTTCTCCCTGGAACAAAGTCATTCTCATTTTAAAACTATGATTTGGAACGATAAATGGTACGAATAAATTGAAGTGTTATGTTAAGTAGTATAAGTAAACTGTAAATAATTATTATGTAATCAACACTTAATAAATATATTAAGTTCATAAAATAATTGTGAGAGTTACTCTCATATGAAAAACACGTCCATAATTGAACTATTTTTCTTGTCAGCTCAAGTCGAAATAATCAAAAGTACGACCAGACCGGTGTTACCGTTTGGCGTGTTCAACTTCTTACAATCGACTAACGGTTGAAGCAACTGAAAATACACCCGCCAACATTTAATTAAAAAAAATTCTTTAAAGTGGTGCGTAGTGCAAAGCCACCCTCCGTGGTCTAACGTCACCGAAAATGACTGTAGCAAATAGTTTTGTATCAGAAAACAGTTACCAGAATTTTATGGTAAGATTCCTCGAAGAAATATGGCTTTAAAAGTCACTATTGACTTGGACCGGAATAGGATGTGACTTTTCTAAAATGTGTTTTTTTTTATTTTACTGGAGCAAGGAGGGTAAGAAGGAGACTTGGTTGAAAACTAAAAGGTGACGAACGTTTTGTGATGTTGAGGTTTGGGAGTTATAAGATTCATGAGTTAATCAAGAAATCAACGTTATTATAATGAGTATGTTAAATATGCGGTGTAATTATTGAGTAATTAATGAAGTTTATCCGGAGATACGTTTTAGATAGAAAACTTAAAAAGGGAATGGTGATTTGAAATAATAGGTACTTGTGTCGTGCATATTAGAAGACAGAAAGTATAGAACAAGCATGAATTAAGTGTTCTGAACATCGGTAATGTATGTTGAACTTTTCATATTCGTTTCCAAGATTCACAAATTTAGAAATGAACAGTTATGTACTTATCAGAAAAAATAGATATAACATAAAAAGCTCATAGAATAAGTCGGGGTGTGCGCACATTAGAGTTAATTTTTTTAAAAAAATTATCAATATCGAAAGTAGATTTATTTTAGGTTTTAATATAATGCGTGTGTTGTTTTTTAAATGGATTTTATGGTTTCTAACTTCTCTTTCTACTCTCTTTCGGCATTCTCTCTTTTTGCTAGTCTATACATTTTGGTTAACAATGATATGTCCTTATTCCACGTACCCCGTTGGAAGGCTGTTGTGACGACGCCTTCTCTCCTGGTATTCACTCCAATATGATTCTTCACGCAATTTAGTTTCACGTCATTCCAAATATAGATAATATGCCAACGGCCATTATTGTTTCAGCACGCCAAACGACAATCTTTCACCTGTACAGTCGGCCATTTGAGTAATGTTGCAACCTATTTCCACGGAATACAATCCGAAACTATTAAACCCTGGGTAGTTATTCTTCGTATCGGAAAGACGTGGGCCACGATGTAGAGAATGGATGCTATTCCCTTATTCGCCTTACACAAAATTGTGTTGGTTTCATCCTTATTCAGGAAACCCTTCAATTATTACGTGAATTAAAATCAATAAAATGTTTCCTTAATTTAAAAAATGCTACCCCGAAGTGATCCAGGAACCCACCCTTGCCGACACTCCCCAATTAAAAGGTTTAAAATGAAATTCAATTCTGACAGGACACAGGAAGCCGGCGGAATGTCATTGACGGGGTGGCCTTGTGAGCGGTGCTGAAGAGTCTGAGGGTCAAGAGGTAAAACGAAAGCTACTCTAGAACGACATGTTGCATCGGTTCCCTCAGCTCAGTTGCGCCCCGCTTTCGCCCCCTCAACCCCCTTCCCCGCCCCGATTCCCACCGCTTGACCCCGCCCCGCTTCATCCTGCCACGCCCCGCCCTGCCCAACACTACCCCACCCCGCGCACGCCGGCGTGGCTCTTGGTTCAGTGTCCTTGCGTCGCGTCGCGTGCTATAAAGGGGAAGGGCCCTCGTAAACGGGACGCGAGGACGTAAAGAGTCCCCATTAACGTGGAAGGGATCGGGCGCGTACACGCGGAGGCGAAGCGCTCCAAATGGCAGCCAGCAGCCTCATCCCGCTTCCTCTCCCACACCTACACCCGCACCCGCTCCCACTTCCAGTTCTGATCCCACACCTGTACCAGCACCCGCTCCCGCTTCTCGCGTCCCCGCTCCCGCTTCCTCTCCCACACCTACATCCGCACCCGCTCCCACTTCCAGTTCCGATCCCACACCTGTACCAGCACCCGCTCCCGCTTCTTCTCTCACTCGCTCCCGCTTCCTCTCCCACTGTACCAGCACCCGCTCCCGCTTCTTCTCTCACTCGCTCCCGCTTCCTCTCCCACACCTACATCCGCACCCGCTCCCACTTCCAGTTCCGATCCCACACCTGTACCAGCACCCGCTCCCGCTTCTTCTCCCACACTCGCTCCCGCTTCCTCTCGCAGCCGCTCCCGCTTCCTCTCCCACACCAGCAACCGCTTCCGCTCGCGTCCCCGCTCCCGTTTCCTCTCCCACACCCGCTCCCATTCTTGCTCCTGCTTCTGTACCCACTTCTTTTTTCGGCACACGCTGCACCCACACGGACGTGGCTCACAGCTGTGCTACGCCATACGTCTTTGCTTTGCAGCCGGATCGTTTGGGTTTCAGTGATTGAAATAAGCTTTTACTCAACCGCGTACGAAGCCACGAAAACTAAGAACCACTGGCGTTGGTTATCGGGTAGCTAAAAGTCCAAATGCAGCAAAAGAAGAATTAGTGGTGCTATAGAATGGAACATACTTTCTCGTAGTAAAGTTTCCTAGTTTCCTTAGTATGGGCTTTACGGTCTTGCTCCCATCCTCTTGCCATCTGCCATCTATCGCCGCCCAAAGTACATTTTTTGAAATTTTGTCAACTTTTCGGTTTCCTAATTGTAGAACCCAAATATTACTTTATGAATATTAAAGAATTGTAAAACCTCGTTATAAATAGGAATTTTCATTTCAAAATTTAGATAGTTTTTATGAAAAAGACGTTTAAGCATTACTATAAATGCGAAATTTGAAACTCTTTTTCACTGCTAATATTGAGTTTTCAAAAAACTTATTTTTAAGTGATTTGAAGCACATTGCCTTGCTAATGCAAAAATATTCCAAATTGCTGAAACTATGCATATGAACGGTAAGAGATATATTTAAAAAAATTACATTTGCGTATATCTTAAAAAAACACCAAAATGAACTATTCGTCATATTAAACAGTAAAATAGCCCTACCCTTCAAAAAAAGGTTTGGAGAAAAAAATTGAGCTATTTTTGAGAAAATGGCGTTTGAGATTTCCTGAAAATACAGAATTTTGAGATTATCAAAACAAATTTCATTTTAAGAAAAAATCATTCTTCAATTTTGTAGTTATACAAAGACGCAATTTTCGAAAATTCAGTGTTAACCGTGAAAATCTGACCAATGTCATTTTTATACGCGTACTTCACAAGAAATTTTAGAAACCAACTGGAGCCGGGTTTGAGATAATTTTGGAAATGGAAATGAAAAATTTTGGAAATTCATTTAAAGTGCTTCCAATTTTAAAGAATATTTTTCAAAATTTCAAAGCTTCAACTAGAGACAGACAGACAGACAGACAGACAGACAGACAAGGAGAGAGAGAGACAAGGAGAGAGAGACAGAGAGAGAGAGACAGAGAGAGAGAGAGAGAGAGAGACAGAGAGAGAGAGACAGAGAGAGAGAGAGACAGAGAGAGAGAGACAGAGAGAGAGAGACAGAGAGAG
>BLKR01005436.1:0-80996 GCA_011170035.1 Teleogryllus occipitalis
CATCTCTGTCCCATTAATGAAATATTTTATGCTGCACGGAAATCTCCAACTCTCTACTCCTGAATGTCAGACGAATCATGTGTAGATTTCAGTTCACTCGGTATACATTTTAAAGGCGTAGTGCGTAATGTGAAATTGCGGTTATTGTCCCTTAATCTCACACCATGTTCTACAATTCATCACATTTCATGTTTTAGGTTGTCATCTCTATTTAATCATTCATTTGCTCATGGAGTGTTTCATTCTTCATTCAATCATTCCTACGCTGATAAAACATTCTTGCTTCACACGTTCTTCCATTCATTAAATCATTCATTCGTCGCTTCTTCGATTTTACATTCATTCAACAGCTATTCGTACTCGGTCAGTCCTGGCAATTTTTTTTATCCTTCAGGCCAATTGTACTATGGCCAACGGTTCTGGCCATTTTTCTATCACAGACGCACCCAAATGAATAACGCTAGAAGAAAAACCCGAAGAATCCCGACGCGCATTCACCGCCGGCCTGACCGGCGGCCGCAGGATGGGGTGGGGTGAGCCGCCCGGCGCAGCTGCCGGAGGGCTAAATTAGGGGCGCGCATTTCTCGGTGTCTGACGGCAGCGGCCGTGCGTCCCCACCGGCGATCGCTCACCGTCGCTGCGCGCTCGGCCCCGGGGGCGGCCGGCAGGCGGCGGCGGCGCCCAATGGGACGGCGCCAGTCTGTCCGAAGCGCGACGCACGCCCGCTCGCACGTCCGCTCGGCCGCTAGCTCGCCCGACGACTCGCACGACGACTCGCACGACGACTCGCACGACGACTCGCACGACGAATCGCACGACGACTCGCACGACGACTCGCACGACGACTCGCACGACGACTCGCACGACGACTCGCACGACGACTCGCCCGACGACTCGCACGACGACTCGCACGCCCTTCAACTCTGCCCACCCACTCACCCAGCCACCCGCCCGCGTGCAGCGGCCCGCCTACTCTTCAGATCGCCGTTTGGGACCGCTCCGCTCCAGAACTCTCCGCTTCCGACAGTTCCATTCAGTCCACATGCTGCAAGTCGCTTCCCTTCAGTTCGCCCCTCTTCAGACCGCCTCATTTTACAGCGCTGCGCTTTTTTCACTCGCCCACTCTTGAGAACCCCTCGCTCCCAGACCACTCGCTTCTCAGACAGTCCGATCCACCCCCATCAAATCAGTCCCGTTTCACTGTTACAGTCCCCCTCCTTGGGTCGTCTTATTTCCCCTTCTCTGTTCTCTGTTCTCCCCGCCTTACTTTCAACTCTCCACTCCATCCCACACCAAGCAAACCCCCTTCTTGATCCACTCCGCTCCCCCATACTCAACCCCTTCTCGTTCCGACTGCGTTAACCCCACATCATTGCATCTGCTTCTCTACTTCCTGCTCCTCCTGGCCCTATTCTCCCTATTCAGCCCCGCCTCACTTCGTCTCCCTCTGCTCCGACCGCCTGCGTATCAATCCGCCGCGGACTATCCCTTCCCCTGCTCTATCCGTTCACCCAGTCCGCACCACTGCACTTTGTTTCCACCCGCTCCCCTCCTTTCCATCTCGCTCCGCATCCCGCTCCGCGCTATCCTTCTCCGACCCGATTCGCTTGGCGCCGCCAAACACTCCCTCTCCCGCCCCGGAACGCTGCGTCCAGGCTCACTCCGCTTTACCGTGAGGTACCTCGCTCCAGCTCGCCTCCGCCCCTCCTCCTCCCTTTCCCACCCGCCCTGCATTGCATTTCTGCCCTGCATTGCAACGCCACGCTCTGCGCTGCATCGCCCCGTCCCGCGCCGCCCCGTCCCGCGCCGCCTCGCGCCGCCTCGCGTCGCCCACCCGACCCGACCCGACCCGACCCGACCCGACCCGACCCGACCCGACCCGACCCGACCCGACCCGACCCGACCCGACCCGACCCAGACCTGACCGTGCTGCCCCGCGCCGCCCATACCCTGCCCCTACCCTACCCTGCCCCTACCATACCCTGCCCCTACCCTACCCCGCTCCACCTCGGCCAGCCTTGGTCTGCCTGGCACCGCCCTGCCCCGCCACGCTCTGCCCTGCATCGCAACGCCAAGCTCCGCGCCGCTTCCGCCCCGGCACGCCCCACTTCGCCCCGCCCCGCTAGTCCCTCCGCGCCACGCGACGCTCTGCGGCGCCCTGTGTTCGCACCCAGGAGGCGACACAATTAATTACGCGCCGCGCCGCTCCCGGCAATCGGCCGCGGGCGCCGGCGGCCTCGCGCTCCGGCGGCCATCTCGGGCCACGCCCACCGCGGGCACCCCGCGCGCCACAATGTCCATTCGCTCCGTGCTGATTGAGGCCAATGACTTCATTACGCTCGCCATTACTTTTTGATGGAGCAAGGGAAAAAGGTGGTGGATAGTGGTGTGTATTGCATCTAATGAGAAGAGGAATGCAGATGGTGTTTGAACCAGTTCTGCTCTTCAAGTTCCGGACAAAGTCTACTTAAATGATTACGTGCGTTGAGGTAGATAATAATTCAATAATAAATTAATTCATACAGGATTGTATAGACAAGCCACACAAGCACTCTCAATGTTTATGGATTGGAAAATCATTTTGACTCAATGCGTTTACGATTGTGTTTATCGACTATTAATATTACCTATGAAATATAATTTTTATTAACGGAACTGCGTTACCGATGAAATTTGAATATTTTTTATCATAGAATATTTCTATCGAGAGTTGGAGGTTTGGATGTTGCTTAGACCAATTTAATTTGACCTTTGAATTTCTTTTGATGTGTTACCAAGGACTTGATTATTTGATGGCTTAAATCACATGTTGCAGGCTTTCCTTCCTTCCTCTCTTTCTCCTTGCTTCCACACTCTCTTTCAGCGAGTTTGGTTTTCCGATTCCCTTCCTTTCAACCGTTAATCAAACCAACATTTCCGGACTCTCACCCAGTCAATACGAGATATTTAAGAATATCTTCTTTTCATTTTTCCGTGTAAATATTAAAAATAGAATGACATTTGCAGTGTTTGTAAACATCAAAATCGTAAATTTGAATATAAGTTTGTCTTCAAAAGAACACGGTTTACCAATGTCAATAAAGAGTATTCATTGTAGCGTTGATGCTCAGGTTAACCATGTGAATAATTCAGAAATACGTGTGTTCAAAAATAAGTCAATTTTACATTATATTTGCTGTTAAAAAACATTCTAAGTAAAAGAAATTTAGGAAAAAGTAGTTTTCCCCAGGATTTTTAAGGGCGAAATTTTACATACTGATAACCTGCTTACGTACTTTTATTTTATATTACGGATATATCTTATCCTAGATTACGTATTATATTACGTAAACAAAATATATAAATGTAAGATAATAATGCATAATGAAAAATTCATTTCAAAACATTTGTATTGGTAGTGCACGGTTCATTAATTGCTGATTAAAATATATTTTTAAATATTCCTTTTCCCAGTATTTGAACTTATAACTTAGAAAAGAAACAGAGAATATCATATGAACTATACTGAATAAAAATGAATCCAGTTCATATGTATTACAAATATTACTATTGCTATAAAACTCACAATATTTTGTGTAGCAGTCTCATTTCATCACTTTCCAGGAATGACGTACCTGAAAACGAAACATTATAATTAGTATTTGTGAATATGTCGGAGTATATATTTTACGGACATTATACATTAATAAAAATGAAACATCGTACTTGGATCTTAAACATTTGACACATTTCCCAGTTGAATACAATTCTGTCTAAATGTTTCATGTACAAAAATTATTTCACGCAAACAAATGAATGATTTTCTGAAAACGTTTTCTCGATGTGTTGTGTTCCCGTTATGTTTGAAACTAAAGAACATGAGCTTTTCAATTCTTATGAATCGAAAACTTTCTTTTTATCATTTAAAGAAAAGTGTTACAATGAGTTAAGATTCTGAAATCAGTAAGAAAGTATCTCAAATTTTATGAATTGAGAGAAACGTTTACGGAAAGAGAATATGAATTGAAAAGTTAAATGTTGTAAGGAAAGAAAGCTTTAGCCATTGATGTCATTTTGTAAAATATTTTATTGAAAGCAATAATGTTATTTTGTTGAGTTAAACAAAATAGTCATATCTCATTTTTGTGGGACTATTTTTTATTTTGGGACATTTGTACATTTGTGTACAAACAAGCAACCCATGTTCTCGACATTTCAATGATTTTCCTACTTTTACACATCGCACTCTGAGCAACACAATCAATGCTCTAATAGTTTTTTTCAACCCTTTTGAAACTTTAATTTAGTTATAAAATACTGTATCTTGTCTTTACATCGTTAGGATTAAATGTTAAAACAAAGAACAAAATTATTTGTTTTGATATTTAAACCTGACTATTGAAATAATTATTTTCCGAAAATTTGCTAAATATCACAAGTACTTAAAAGTACTGTATTTGTTCTTTGCAGCGTGTGAGTGTGTGCAACACATTGATATTTGTCATCAGGCAACAATCTTTTGACCCCTGCTGACATGGACTCATTATCGGCATTTTCCTTCAGGACTACTCCTAGACTTTGAGTGTTATGAATTCAAGTCTTTCATATGGAATGTCTCATATTAAATAGGGAGAGGTCGAACATGATTACCTTTGGTCAATGCATATGAACGGGAAAAACACAAATAAAGAAATTAGAGCTTTTTTCAAGAGGAAATTGTCCCTAATTTCAGGCAACCCCGTACGCATTGATGTTCGGCGGGTGCTTGATATCTTTTGTGTGCGCCAGAACGTGGCCTACCGAACATAATGAGTTGCCAAAAACCCAGGGGTATATCCTACATGTACAAAAGGATATACCTCCGTTACACGCAATTTCCCAGTACAATTAATTGACACAAAGTGGTAAATTTCGACCCCTCTACATGCTCGAGTTGTTTGTAACATTTATTCTGATATACTTGCCCTATCAACACTAATATATTTCTTCCTTTTTCTGGGTTACAGAGTGCTGAACAAATATAGGAACAGATTGGGGCTGTTATTGTCGTAAGTATTAACTTATCAAGGAATTCTACATGTAAATATACGATATGTGAATTGTAGTATTGAATATTCTGACCCTCGAAATTGCATGCATATAAACTAGAATCAGACTTGCGCTTTGAGAGTAGTAGGGCCATTAAACTGTTAACTGATAATTCTCTGAGGGGCATTATGCTACTGCATTCATAATAAACCTCGTATCAATACTCATAGCGACTACAAACGATTATTCTCCAGTAAGTTCAACAGAATGGGCAACAGCAAAATTCACATACGTTTCGAAACAAGCATTCGACAAACAATAAGGCAAACGAAATTATGATTTAAGCAAATGCAAACAAATAGTAGATTTGGTAATATAGCAATTCAGCAGAATGAGAATTATTGTTCTTCTCTAATAAAGAAAATCAAATGAATCACCGTTCTGGCTACAATTTTCCATGATGCAAGAATAAATCGAAGATTGCTGTTACATCTCGAAAGGAAAATACAAAGTTTATGATGCACTGAAATATTGAAGAAGTTCTCTTTTAAAATGTGAACGATGAAACCATCTATTTTGGAGATTCAGGTATTTCAATTTCACTGGAAAAATGATTAAATTAAACAATTATTTCTTTCGGGAGTTGATGTTACCTACTTTTGATGATCGTTGTCTACATTTTCAACAGCTATTTATATTTTTTGTAAAAATATATGAAACTATTTTATCGATACAAATGTAATATACACCTTTAATTTCGATAATAGAACTTAAATAACAAGTTTAAATATAGTTATAAATCATGGTAGTTAATTTAATATTTAAACTCTTTAAACACATCATCGTACTTAAAATTAGTATATTAATTATGTTTACGAATTAGAGAAAATTTTAAGTAATTCTTTAGATTCTAAATTCCCATAAAAATATTGCTGTTATGTAGCTAATGGATCCAGACGTAACAAGGGAATCCTTGATTGTGATGCACAAATCTATGATTTGTCAACTCATAAGGAGCAATGATTTATAAATCAGAATCGTTTCTCTGACTTAACAGCAGAATACCAGAAGGGGGAGCGGACAATGACGGTACCTAGCCTAATTGTTTATCTCATTCCCTATTCAAGGAAGAACTGGCTGAGGAATTTCATAATTAGAGAGTTTTAGCGTCGAAAATTCGAAAATAAGCTCTTTGGATAATTTTAAGCATATTTTGTTTATTAAACTACTTGGATGTTCTGAATGGCTGAGCCGAAATGATGAAAATATGCTCTTTTCATAATGCAAAAACTGAAAATATCTTAACATAACCTTCCGGACAGTGTTAGTAATATTTTACTATGATTTTGGTATTCGTCCGTTGACCGCTCGTATTTATAAACATAAAAATAATGACATTGTGTTCACAATGAAGATTTCGGATGCAAATAGATCTCATGGACTATTCTAATTTCTTTAGTAAGCTCCACTCCTGTATGACTTATTCGGAACTAACCACCACTTTGCTTCCGGTTTGAGTTGATTCCGGGTCTTGCGTTACCGATTTTGGGGATGAAAAATTACAACTCTTGGTTGATACAATTTATTTGATATTTTTTTACAAAACGACAAGCCCTCAGAATATTCCCCAGCTGGGCAGCCCTGTTTCGCGTAAGTCGTAAATGGCGGTGATATCGGTCCTTCTGCATGCCCGTCTCTTCCCATTCCACAGGCACTTTGGGTTGCTCGCATCCCATAAACGCGTCGACATAACGGCCCCCTGATATCGGGAGCACCCTTCAAAGCCCTCTTTATATCTCGCTCTGTTTCTATTCTCAATTTTTACGTGTGTCGTTGAGAGGGACCTCGCGAACGTAGTGCGATGGCATTTGTACGCCATATTGCCTTTTTTTTCGGCGTTTCTCCAGAAACAACAGTATAAAGCACGCATTATGGAGGTAAACACGTGAAGACACGTAGTGAATCTTGGTGAGCGCGCCGTAAACACTTGTGACGTGCTCTGTTTTTGTGAAGCAAGTGCAGCAACTTCTTAATGCTGTCGTTAAAAGATACTCTCTCGCTGCCTCGCACTCCCTTAGCCACAGAGCGACACGATGCTGGTTATGGAGGTTGTGAACATGTGTGAATAAATTTTCGTGTCTCTTCCGAGTTGGTCATTTCTCTGTCGTAGTCAGAACAGGGTTCATCTCGTATTTTTATCGTAAAGAATAAACGCACTGTATTTTCACATGAATAATTATTGTTATGGCAATCGTTATAAAGAAGAAAAATATTAATCGTGTGTGGTTTTTTGTTTTTTTTAATGTGTGTTTCGGGTTGTCGGAACATTGCAGCCACATTCTAAGTACAGGACAGTAGAATGAACGATGTTGAAAGAATGATTTTTAAATATTAGAACTGATGAATTTTAAAATACAGGTTGGTTTGAAGCTTTTTATTACTTTATTTGATAACTAGCTGACCCGGCGAACTCTGTTCCGCCTTAACAGCCGGTCCCATCTTTTTCTCGCGTCGCACTCACTGTGAGAAACTGTACTATCCTTGTTACACTGCGTACGTGCAAAAACGTGCGTTCTCACACAGGAACGCTGTCGAACGGGATAAACAATATCCTATGTCCGTCTCCTGGCTCTAAGCTTCCTGCTCACCAAATCGGTACAGCCGTTCTTGAGTTATAAATAGTGTAACTAACACGACTATATACAGATATAACGGCGAACGAAAGGCGGCTATCATTATCGCCTTCTGTTATCAGTGCGGCGTTACAACAATGGGTTACAACTGGCAACAATGACCGCTAACATGCGAAATCACGCGAAAACGTGCAAAAACGTGCGCTCTCACACAGGAACGCTGTCGAACGGGATAAAAAGCATCCTATGTCCGTCTCCTGGCTCTAAGCTTCCTGCTCACCAATTTTCAGCCAAATCGGTACAGCCGTTCTTGAGTTATAAATAGTGTAACTAACACGACTTTCTTTTATATATATAGATTAATTAATTTACGCAATACTAAAAGACGTAATACAAAATGCCCACAATATTAACATGAAACTTCTTATTTATACAACAAATTATAAAAAATATGTTACAACACAATTAATTTCTATTAAACACAACTTTTTTCACTGTTCACACTTCATTCTAAAACTTCGTATATTTTCTACTTCCTTTAATTCATTAGGCAAATTGTTATAAATTCTAATGCCATCACTGAAGAAAGATTTCCTATTTGTCTCATCAGTTTCTAGTCAAAAATGTTTATAGAAATTTTCTATAATAACAAATTTAGTGTCTTCAAAGTATAATATTTTATCACAATGAATTTTTTTCAAAAAGTGTGAAATAAAAAAAAACGAGATTTCTATTTTTTAAAACCATTGAGTTTAATTTTATTTCAATGAGATTCACAATGAAAACAATAAAGATCTGGCTGCAACGTGGAAAATTTAAAAGGATCACTCTTTGGAAAATGGTCCTTTAGAGCTGTGCAGTCATGGCCCTTGAGATTTCACGCAGTCATTCCCATGTGCGACATCAATGAGCTTTCCATCATAACATCCCAACGCAGCTTTCAGCAGTGACATTTCGATTAACAGGTGTCATATGCTTTATAGGTCCACAATATCAGAAGGTTCATTGTGTATTGAACGATTTGTGACCCTGCGCACAAACCAATGGAGAAGGATCTGCCGGGTGTGGAAAGCATTAACCCTCTGCTTGGTGAGAATGTTTTGTGTTGGTACAAAAGCCTCACTTAACAATGTCAGAAAAAGTAGAGGCAAGCTGTTCACCTGTTTTAA
Source organism: Teleogryllus occipitalis (assembly GCA_011170035.1). NCBI lineage: Eukaryota > Metazoa > Arthropoda > Insecta > Orthoptera > Gryllidae > Teleogryllus > Teleogryllus occipitalis. The sequence continues at coordinate 8,810 of BLKR01005436.1, forward strand.
ACAAATAGTTTGGTAAAACGACGGGACTTTGTGAAGCTTTGGCATGTTGCATATTAAATTGTTTGGTAAAAAATATTAAAACTAAATATTAGATGCCTTATTAAGCTCTAAAATTATTAATTTAAAGCAAAAATTTTATTGAATAACGTTGCATCTAGTGCAAAATTTCTGCTAATTCATTTGAACATTTTATCTTGCAATATTTGTAAAAATATTACATGTGAGATCGATCATACTGATGCATGACACATAAGGGACATATTATACAAGTTCATATAGTCTCTCCTTTGTTCAGTACTACAAAAATTGTGTTCGCACTATCACGACTACTATCAAAAAATCACTCGTTTTCTGTTGTACAGATGAAAGCGAGTGATTTTTTATGCGGGAAGCGATAAAAGTTACTTATGTCTACCCGAAGAACGGAAGTCCATTTCATATATTGCTTCTATCTCGCTTCCCATTTCTTGCCCCCAGGGAATGTTAAATCACAGTATGAAGCAATGTGCTCTCCTTAAAATTCATCACACGTATCTCTATCTCGATATTCATGAAAAATCTGCCGCCACGAAACTCATTGAATGAGAAAGGAATAATTGAGAACTTCCGATTTGCCCAATTCACACCTTGAATAGTAATAGCAGTAAAATCATAATAACCCCTATCGAGATTTGAGGAAGGAGGCGCATAATTTTGTAGCGGGAAGAATGCATAAAATATTTTCCCCGTTCGTCTGCAAGTGGCAGGCGGCGGCGCGCGCGAGCAGATTCCTGTGTGGGAGCGCTCCCTGTCGGAGTATCGATTGTGAATACATCTGACTTCACGGCCGTCGAGCACGGGGAGGGGCGCGGCGGGGTTCGTGGCGGGGTTCGCGGCGGGGTTCGCGGCGGGGTTCGCGGCGGGGTTCGCGGCGGGGTTCGCGGCGGGGTTCGCGACGGGGATCGCGGCGGGGATCGCGTCGGGGATCGCGGCGGGGATCGCGTTGGGGATCGCGGCGGGGATCGCGGCGGGGATCGCGGGGATCGCGGCGGGGATCGCGGCGGGGATCGCGGCGGGGATCGCGGCGGGGATCGCGGCGGGGATCGCGGCGGGGATCGCGGCGGGGATCGCGGCGGGGATCGCGGCGGGGGCCGGGCGGGGGCGGCAGGCGGGGCCGTGGCGGGGCCGTGGCGGGGCCGGCGGGGCCGTGGCGGGGCCGTGGCGGGGCCGTGGCGGGGCCGTGGCGGGGGCCGTGGCGGGGGCCGTGGCGGGGAGGACCTGCGCGAGCTTCGAGCGAAAGCGGAACAAGCGAAAAGCATCAAACAGGTCAAATGCCAGCTGTCGCGTACATGGTGCGATGCGTGCGTTTGAAGATTGCGAATTTGTAGTTTTGGTCGGATCAAAACAAGTTTCTTTTGATTTGTTTCTAATATACGTACTCAACAACCCCGTAAGTGTGTAGATTTTTAAGAAAGGTACATAACTAGTTGTTCGCTTTTGTGATATTATATAATAATATATCGTCATTGATAATGGACAACTTCCAATGTGATGGAATTTGCCAGTTTTACATGATTCTGAATTTGATTGTTCTTTAGTTTGATAAGAAAATTTCTAAAGAAAATTAGAAATGTTGGTCTTAAAGTAGAGAAAAAACACCTTCTATGTAACCTTTAGAATGTATGGGTTCTATGGGGGTACATGGGAGGATTCCGTAAGGTACTTTGAGAAAAAGTTACAATAAATATATAAATATTAAACATTATTATATAGAAAGTATAGAATGCCTAAACTTAGTCAACTTTATATTAATAACATCAAAAAACTTTTTCCTTCTGCCTGTAAAATTTTATTATTTTCCTCGTAAGAGGTTGTCTATCATCAACAACGACATATCAAAGCGACAGCAATTTTGCAGTGATAAAAACGATATTATGTAATTTGAAATATTCTCTTCGAACACGATATTACTTTGTGTAAATTTTTAAAATCATTAATTTCATGAACTTACTATTTCTGTTCATGAGTTCAATCTACTTTGGTTCATATTTACTGTTGTTTTTCATGATCTCTCCCCCCTTTTGATATATGTCAAATATTTTTTGCAAATGAAATATTTTTTTGTTCTTGAATTGCTGATTTTGAATATCTCGTGAACGCTACATTTTGAAAAGAATATACTAGACATCTTTTTAAAGTAGCATCACAAACAAGAGAGTTAGTAGCTGAAAGTGTGAAACAGACTCGTGAATCGGAAATATCTAGCTGGAAAAAAATTGTAGTTTCTTGTCTACTAATACAGCATCTATTTAATTTGTAGGAATTAAAGATTTTCTTTTTGACAATGCGTGTCTAATAAGTGTTACAAAATTACGTAATCGAGGAAAATAATCCATATAATTGAAGTAGCTTTTTTGAAAAGTATATTGGAAGCTTTTTTTGATTTTCCATTTGAAGCAGCTTCACACCTAGCACTGTTTTGAGTTCCGTTATGAGTTTCCCATCAATCCGTTTGGCTCTTCTCTAAAACTCACTCTGTAATCTAGTTGGGGTTGTTTCACCAAACATTGCAAGTGCTGTTTCATCAGCTGTGGTAATCGTGATAATCATCATGCGTGCACGTCACACCAAATCAGCATCAAGGCTGCTCCCCCACGCCCGTGCGGTTTCACGGTCCAGATCGTACATGACAGGACGCTACGATCAGCACGACGCGTGCCAGGGGCGGGGGTGTACAAGATGCTGAGGTAGATTACACGCAAAATGTTGCGAAACGCCTTATTACAAACCTGAAGGTTTGTACGTGTGATCTAGACTTTAAATATATGATGCTGCAGGTAAAGCAAAACACCGCAGTGAAGGCCAGGTTTTCTCAATGGCCCAATGATCGTCAAGTCAGTTTGGCGGAAGCGGAGTGTATGTGCTTGGGCGCGATCGACATTAGTCTAGCGACGCAATGATACGCGGATCACTACAACGGTCTACCGCGGGTAGTCAAGCCCCAGTTCTTGCATTTTAGAAGTCCTAGTGTAACTGGTATGTTAGTTATAGAACTGATTGTCATTCATTAGTTGGAGTGAAAAATAACATTTTCATTGTATTAATAATTTAATTCGTGTTAATAATGTGACATACCGATATGTCACATGAAAATAAACAAACATTTATTTGTAGACTATATTGTGGAAAATGCATTAAGATGGATGCCGAAAGTAGAAAATTTGGGATTGGGCGAAGAAGTTTAGACGATCGAAAGGTCAGCTACACCAAAATATAACGAACGCATGGATTGGCTGGGTGAGAGAAGGACGGTCAAATGTTATGAAAAAAAAGAAGGTAGTTTAATACGAAGCTTCGAGGGGTGAATCATGCAGGAAGATTTCATTCTGACCGGCATCGCGTGTCTGAACTGATCGTAGGTTCGTGAGAGGGAGCGAGTGTAATGCAGATAGTCAGAGTCGGGTTTTCAGATCGTGAAAGTTTAAGGACAGTAAATGATATTGCAGATATTGCATGTGGAAGTAATATTGATGCATAAATTGAGACTTTGTCGGGAGTGGTAATCGAGTTATAGGTTTCGGGGCTATGTCATAGGACGTAATCGGGACTGATAATTTTGATAGTTTGACACCATCTTGGATAGGAGCAGAAGAGGATTTCTTGGAACTTTGGACTACGGCAAGCTTGCAAGATATTTCGACTGAGAAGTCTTCGAGGGACATCAACGAAGAATAGATAAGTTAACCGCGGTATAAAACTCTAAATTCAAAGATATCTTGATTAAAGGCCTAACATCAAAATCATTTATTAAATTCACTATATTGTTTGCAAAAAGGTAACAATAAACTTTGTTAAATTTTGTTCTTTAGAAAAGAAAGTGATCTTTCATTTAGTCAATCCAAACAGTAATGAACTAGGAATTAGAATCATTCTATTTCAGATTCCCAGCTGCGCTGTATAGTCAGCGAATTCTATAATCTATTATAAAGGTAATAAGGATTATAATATATCGTGACCCATTGACCCAGCAAGCCGGACGCTAAGATCCTTGCAAGAAATTAATGTAGAGAGAAAATTTTGTATATCTCAATAAGTTAAATAAACTAGTTATTTTCAGTTAATTAACAGACAAAACATTTTTGTTTGTAAAATATGAATTACAAAATTTGGAATCAGTTATACCAGAACTTGTGGCCCAAAAAGGAAAACAAATAATTACATTATACATTTCAAATCATTAACTTGTATAACACGAGTACATTATATTATTTTTCTCGATTAATCACATATTTCTCATTACTCATCTACCATGAAAATAATCAGCAACGTTTATCGTTCCTTAAAGACTTTGTTAAGTTGAACATTGCGTTTACACGAAGGAAACTTACTCCACCATAGCCGTTATCCGACCCTCACTTCTGGTACATTGCAAAAGGCTCCCGCAGACAGCGAACAAAAAGTCGTCGCCCGAGCAACGAGGTTTGGGAAGCCATTCTGGAGCGCATTCGAAAATAAACGCTGTCGTTTCATTCAGCGGAGGCAAGGGCGGGCGTCAACGTCTCCTCCATTCCGCACAGTAACGATTTTTCTTCCGTGCCTCACTAATGGCCCCGTCGCTGCTCCCGCTCGCACCTGCCTCCGAAGGCAAGCGGTGCCTGCCTCCGGGGCCCCGGCCATACCACGTTCCTGTTCGAAAGATAATATAATAATGTTTATTCTTAAATTCTGTTTATATAGCTAACGTATGGCCTAGCTTATAAACTAGATACTTACAAACTAATCTAAATCTACTTTGTCTTACATCCTGAATTAATTTAGTTAGTTAATGCCTTATTTTACGTGGCGAGACTCGGGCCATCAGGCCCGCTCTTCCGTCTAACCACGCAAATTTCGCTACGCTCCTTGCACCACCTAGCGGAGAAAGGAGGTATTATCTTCGGCGAGAAAACAGGTGAATCTCAATTTTGCTCAGAGGCTTCTTTTAGGCTTGAGGATCTTTTACATGCAGTAAATCTACTACTTGGGACAACCGGCTTTACTTCCCCTCCAAAGGAAGGCGTAATTTAACAACGAACATTATTTACATTATTTACAGTAAGCAGTACATACACATATAACACAAAAACATACGCTTATAAACATCATTTAAACCGCGACTGCACGAGTCATCCACAAACCATCCTCTCTCATCGATCACAGGGGTATTGTCTTTATGTTTAGGCTCGCCTGTACTCGACTGGGATGAGGTCATCTTGAGCAGTGTGGCGAAAATAGCAGGCAGCGCTCCCTGCTATAGCCTCGGCGACAATGCGCTCACGTAGCACGCGCATCTTTTCGCCGGTGGTAAATTTACGGAGCATTGGTTTTATCATGCATACAGTAAGCGAATTAACCTGCCCGACATTGTAGCTCCTTCTGCGGTGACTGTGTAGGGAGGTTTTAGGGTCCCAGTACCAAAGGTGGCGGAGTTTCATCATTAACTATAGTTAGCTAGTCATTGCTAACTATATGGGATATAACATTGATAACAATAAGTTTTTATCACAATCACCTTGTAAGTGTGTTAGTTACAAAACATTACACGTTTCGGAGATAGATTATCTCCATCTTCAGATGCTGCAATCAAAACACATTTTACAATTTTATTTTTTGTAGACAATGTAGACCACCACATTTTCCAAGTGGAGTAGATGTTAACTTTAGTGGTTTCTACTACTATCATTCTATACTACAATAATGGACATTGCGTCCAACCGAGACTGTGAAGGTTAACTACTATAATGTATTATGTATGTATGCATGTATGTATGTATGTGCTTTAGGTAATAGTTGTAACAGTACAACGTATAACGTTTTAATTGTAAAATGTATTTTGATTGCAGCATTTGAAGATGAAGATAATCTATCACCGTAAAGTTATGTAATATTTTGTAACTAATGCACTTAAAAGGTGATTGTCGATAAAAACTTATTGGACCTTACAATGTTATATCTCATAACGAATTGAATGACAATCTGTACCTTATGTATATTAAAACATAGCTAACTATAGTTAGGAGTTCAGACGCTGTGCAGAGAAGACTTTTTGCGGTCTACTGCTCTGAGCGGTAGTTTTCATATTTTCTTCGTGGTTTCAGTACCAGACGAATGCTGCAGCTGTAACTAGAGAAAGCTCATGATTGCGCACAATATTTTCTTCCACTTCTTTGTCCTATCTTTTCTCTTAACGCTCACATACGTGCACTTATGCACATGCGCCACACATTGACACATACGCTTGAAGATCGTCCAGGAGCTTAGAGCTTGTCCAGGCTGCGTGGTCCAGAAGGGAAGATACTTGAAGGGGAAACACCCCGAATGCCGACGTGTAAATTAGCCTCGGATCTCACAGTCCCACGGGAGATAAACATGTTAAACTCCCTGAATAAAACATGTATATGAATAAAAACACTATCGGGACAAACAACCATAGCAGTGACCCGGAAACATCAGTCTCTCACAGATTACCGTAAAAATGCTTTAGTGACGAAACGAACGTCGAAACTTTCCGAGCAAAAAAGAAGGTTCGCTTTCTTCACTAATGTCTAAGTATTCAAACTATACTTCTGTCGGTCACTGCTAGAAGCATGTGATCGGCAAAGAAAGATTCTGAACACCTTTATAAGATGTGGATTGATAAAGGTAATGAATATGTGAAACGCGATTGGAAAATGGGACAAACTTCTCCCAAAACATTCTTTAAAAATCAATTATTTTGTTAAAAATTACGTTCCTGTTAGTGAACACACAGAGGCGCGCCTAACTAGCCATAACATCCTGATAACCTGCTTATTTCCTTCCACTGCGACTAAGCGTGCCGTGTTGCTCAATCAATTGGTTTGATTACTGCGTTGCTACTAGCATGACGTCATATGAAGCCAATCATTGTGAACGATCAATCAGAGAGCAACTCTTTTAAGATTCGTTGATGGATACATGGACGATGGAGTCACAGCATGTGTAACTCACTATTAACCAGTGGTTTTCAGCTGTAGCGCCCGGAATAACCCCCGCTGAGTGCCGGCTGTTCCCATTCTCACAGACTTAAATCGATAGGAGAAAGACAAGGAAACGACCGATCAGAGCTGTCAACCGTAGAAAGTCTCATCCCAATAGTGACATTTTCTGACTACGCTACTTACTTGAAGTCGAACACAACGGCGTCGGTGTTGTAGTAATTAACGTGTCGGAGTGTTATACCCAAGTTCACGGGTTCAAAACCGATCGAAACGGTGGATTTTTGAGGTGAAAAAACTGTTTGTATGCCTTTTAGCAGCGGAGTAAACCCGGTGCCCCATGCTGTAGATTTACTACAACTGTGATTCGACGAAAAGCTCTTCGTACGCCTTCTTTGGAGCGGAAGTAGAGCCGGCTGACACGTGTTGTGCATTTACTGCATGTAACATCCTCTCGCTTAAAATAAACCTCTGAGCTAATTTCTAATAAACTGTTTTGTCACCCGAATGATTTCTTTTTCGCTACCTGATGGCAAAAGCAGCTTAGCAAAATTTGAGTAGTCAAGCGAAACAACAGATATGATGGCCGAAGCCTCGCCACGATAAATAAGGCATCATTGTAAATTGACGCCTTATTTAAATCCGTGTCTTCCGATTTAAAGCGGTACAAGTGTAGACTTGGAAACAACCACTTTCGTCATTCGCAGAGGAATCTGCTGATGTAGTTGATGTAGACTCAAAAAGCCTCTAACTACTCTAGAATTTAGTATATTACGCTACTTACGGAGCAGTAGACAAAAATAATCTTGCGAAAATCAACTCGAAATCCAGATGAATAAGCATGAACGTGAAATAGGTCATCTAACGGATGTAAATAGATAGACAAAGTACCGAATGTGAAAGTCACAGATTTGTTTACTTTCATACAACTTTTCATTAAGAAAATCGAATTCGGCAAACTTTTAATCAAATAATTACGCATGAAAATACTGTTTCTTAAAAAGGAAGATTTAAATTACATAATTACATGAATTTCATGCGAACATTCTCCAGTTCGCGGAAAGACCAAAATAATAGGGAGTACAAGAACCCCCAAAACAAGTGAGGCAACATTTGTAAAATAAATGCGAATCATTTCTACCTTTTAATCAGCAACCCTGCAGCGTACCTTGGGTTTGGCGTCAATAACGTTCTCACATGACTGAATAGCCCACATAACTTTCCGTTTCCCTGTCGCCGATAACTCGTATTCTTACGACGCATTCCAGGTCACTGTCCCCGAGATGATATTGAAATTCCGAACTGCGCCCTTGACCGCCTCGTGCTCACAGCTCTTTCGCTTTTGTAGCTCGACCGCTCCCACCTTTCTTGCTCGACCGTCCGCCCGGCGCCGCCTTTTGATTCGAGGCCACGAACGAAACCCACACCGGGGAACCCCCGTGTTCAAAGCGCTCGCGACAACTGACGATCACGCAGCGCTGCCCCTCTTCACAAGGACTGCTCCCGCCACCCCGCCGAACACGGCGCTCGTAAAACTTTCAAAGCAGCAATATTTCATTCGTAAAAAGAACCCGCCTCGTGGCGATAACACCTTTTGTATTTATTTCATTTGCATTTTTGTTTTATTTTTGGCAGCCGTGCGCTGTTTTCCAGGCTTCTCTCGGCGGGATGGAAGATGGAGTGGCGATTGCATGACGAAAATAAGACGTCTTAGTGGGAACATGAAAGGGAATGTTGCAGAATGTGTTCGCGAAGAGAGGAAATGAAGAGATGCGCGACTGAGAGTAGTTGCATGGGGAGGCGTAGGGGTCGATTGCTGCCATGAGAAGACTAGCGGGATTGAATAGAAAAAAAGCTCAGAGGCATCATATGATAGTTGCTGTTGCTGCTATTCTCATTAGTTCGTTTTGGCATTGAACATTTGCGTCAATTTTATTTTCGTGGATGTTTATGGAGAATTTATGTATTTTACATTAGTAGTGTGAAGTGAATGTGAGTTTTTATTCAACGTTTTAAATCAGATAAATCTGAAGGGCTCTAGAAACAAAGTTGAGGTGAATGTTTATAATACCAAAATTTAGTAATTGTATGCAAAATAGCGTTCTCTAATTTGATTCATTTCAGTATTTTTATTAGCTTTGAAACTTAACGGATTTGTTAGAGTTATTAAATAGGCAGTCACGAAGTTGCAACATTATTCGATGAAATGATGATTTTTTAAACTAGTACTCTCAAAGAAACACCATAAAACTGAACGTGTATTCAAATAGATGTCATACTATCAGAAATAAAGGTATTTAATAAAGGTAAATAAAGGTAGACTTACTTTTAATTTTGGCATCATGACACAGGTTATAACTATCAGAAATATTTTATATAGAATAATATAAATAGATTAACTTAAAAGTTTATTTAATATAGAATAATTTATTCAGTAAACTCGGAACATCTTCTCAAGTCTTCCTATATTGAATTGATTTGATACAAATTTTATATTATACGTTCTTCTGGTTTCATTTATTTCTATAGCACCTGAAATTCGGAAAATATATTTTATTTACGAAATATGGACCATTTTCTTACAGAAAAAGTTAATTTACATTTTAAGCTACGAGAGACATATATTCCGATCATATCGTTGAATGAAACATCGAATCCCGCAATTGGATGTTATATATTTCGATCAAATTTGTCATTAACTCCACGCTTTGAAAAGAACAGTACATCACGTTTCGACACGCCCAAAAGTAACTCAAAAACTTTCCGGTGCCACTTCGTCTTATCACAATTTCTCCCCAGCCACTTCCACCGGCGTAACGAACCTTATCGGCGTGGCGCGCCCCACCCCCGCCCCACTCCTGCGCGAGGCTCGACCGCCGCGGGCGTTATCTCGAATCAAGTTTCCCTCAATCCTGAAAGTCCAAGTCTCGCATCGAGGCTTCTCAACCACCCCTCCCTACTCCCCCTCCCCTTCCCTCCCCAGCCCCTGCCAGCACCCGCTCATCCCAGTCTTACTGCTTTCTTTGCTCTTCCCTCTGTCCCTGTCCTTTCCCTATTCTCTCTCTATCGGGAGAGGTGGCTCAGTGCATCAACTGATGTCACTGCAGTGGCTCGGATCAGGAGGTCCTAAGCTCGAGTCCCGATAGTGGCAAGATTTTCGACACTAGTTTGTCAGCTCAGTTGAATTCAATCGCTGTTTGGAGGAGAATTCTAGAGGCCGGCCGCTCTGATCGGTAGTTTTCTGTGGTTTCTCCGATCAACACCAGGCAAAATGCCGGAACAGTACCTAACAACCAGGCCACGGACCACGCGCGATCTTTCCTTCCTCTTCCTTGCCCTATCTTCACCCCTTACACACACACACTTACACTAACATGCACTACACTTCGACATTTTCCGGGTGCCCGGTCTGGAACTTAGAGCTTGTCCCGTATGGGGCGGTGCCCTGCTGGTGGGAGACACCTGGTGAGGGGAAACCCCGCTAGCCGACCGTAGGTCGACGTCTGATCTTGCCATCCATCGAAGGAAAACCACTGCCATCGAGAGGGGAAAACATGCCCTACACTTACGGGACTAATGAGGTCGATAGATGACGCGCCCGGAATCACTAACAACCAACCAACCAACCCTCCTAATTGCTTTCCTCACTCTTCCCCTATGCCTGTCCTCTCCCCATTCGGCTCCCGTCTCTCTCTGCTCTTACTCCACTCCCTAAAACTGGGAGCGGTAGCTCAGTGCATCCACTGATGCCACTGCAGCGCCTCTGACCGGGAGGTCCTAGGTTCGAGTCCTGACGGCAGCAGGATTTTCGACACTAGCTTTTCAGCTAAGTCGAATTCAGTCGCTGCCTGGAGGAGAATTCTAGCGGCCGGCTGCTCTGATCGGTAGTTTTCCGTGATTTCTCCGATCAACACCAGACGAATGCCGGAGCAGTACCTTGCCGAACGGGCCACGGACCGCGCGCGATCTTTCCTTCCTCTTCCTTGTCCTATCCTCTTCCTCTTACATACACACACTGACATGCACTACACTACCACATATTCCGGGATACTGATCGGGAGCTTAGAGCTTGTCCCGGCTGGGACGGTGCCCCACTGGTGGGAGAGTCCTGGTTAGGGGGAAACCCCACTAGCCGACGGTAGGTCGGCGCCGGATCTCACCATCCAGCGGGTGAAGATCACCGCCGTCTCCCGAGATAAAACACGCACTACACTAACGGGACTAATCACCAAAGCAGTTGACGCACCCGGAAACACGAAAAAAAACAAACCAAACCGAATCCACTCCCTAAACCTCCCGTTTTGTGCCCTTGCTCACCCATCCCTCTTCCTTACTCCTGACACCCTTCCTTTCGTCCCTCACCCAAATCCCGCCAGTACCTTCCGCGCCTCCCCTTCTCCCCACCCCGCCGCCACTCTTCCCGCCCCCGTCCGTTGCCGGTGCCGTTTCCAGCCCGTCCTTCCGTGGGCTCGCCGTCTCTGATCGATATTCCCGGAACGCGAGTCGGTTCTTGAATCGACTCTGTAACCGCGAGGCCGTATCCTTTCCCCGATATTTACTGCTCTTTATAATTCGAGTTCCATATCTACGGGAGGGCTCGGCCGCGGGGTTTTACGGAGACGGAGGGCGGAGGCGGCGGCCGGGGAGCCCTGTCCTCGGGCGAGAAGCGTCCTCAGCTTCGCGTCCTCGGAGACTGAACGGAGGAGGAGGTGCTCCTAATTCCTCCACACTCTGTCGCCCCCGGAGTCAAACCAGGGCGTGGAGGGAGAAGTGCAAGCCCCGACGTCCTCCGCTGGCAATTGACGGGCACGCTGCCGCAAGGGAGAGGGAATTTACCTTCATCTTCGGGCTTCACATAGCGCCCGAGACTTGTAATACACTTTAGGTTAAAGGGGAACACTTCTCAAATTCTTTGGGACAAATGCTTCGAAGTAGAACGCGAGATGTCTGAATGAAAGTACAGGATAATGGTTATTATTAATACCGGTTAATTTTTATTGGTTTTTAGTAAAAAATATATCTCATTCGTACTAATGAAATGTTTCCGGACAACATTTAGATAGAAACTGTGCTTGGCATTTTGAAATGAAAATGTCAGAGACAGTTTCGCACGATCTGCATACCTAATTTTTAGCTCAAATTCATGTAAACTTAGTGTACTCAGGATTTTTCGCCATTTGTTAGAAGGCAGCCGTATTGATCCGTGTCATCCCAGCGTTTAGATGTTTTCTATGGCCATGAATACTTGGCGGTTCAATCAAGGCCTAGTTTTCCGTTGGAGCACTTTACAAGTAATAATCAATTAATGAAAGTAGTTGTTTTCATTTGTAAGAACCGAAAATATACTTTATTTTGATTTTAACTGTTAAAAAAATTAAATAGGTTTAAAGTATAAACTTCTTTTGAATGCTGCATAAATCTTTCCTGAATTTTAGCAAAATATAAAAACGCAATGAAGACTCAACATATAGAAGAACAAAACTATTTTCATCTGAATCGTGATTAACGTCCTATTTTGAAGAGATGAACACTGGAATTTTGGAATGGACTTACAGCCATTTTTTCTGCCATAAAACAATACTGTTCCTTGGAAAAGTGTTCGCGTAGGATGTGATTTTGAAGTTATTCAGGAAAATAGAATATAGTAGGAAATGTGAAAAAAATGCAGTTTAGGTCGCACTTATAAATAGAAAATGTGTGAAAAGATGTGAAGAAAATACTTCGTGTTTTGTGGTGAGAATGCGCCGGCTTTACATTAGTTGTAATTGATTGTCTCAAATCATTAATAGTTTCATTTGTGAAAATTAGTTTCTTCAATATTCTGTTCATATCTCAAAATAATCTTTAAATAATTTTCAACAATTAAAATTGCATGTAGTAAAGTTCCCCGTAGTTCAATAAATTTGGTTTAATACGGAATAAATTTTATCATATTGGCAGTAAAAGCCCCGTTTGAAGCGTTTACTTGTTTTCTCTCTACACTACGAGATAAAATAGAAATACGAGTATATTACCAAATGTAGCATTGTGTTCATTATTTATTAGGAAAATGAAAGACGCATACTTGCTTAAAGTTCTCTTTTGTGTTACTGAATAAAATATAATTGTTTTATATTGCTTTCATTTCTAAAATACTCGAATTAGTGTTCAGAATAATGTATTTAGAAATCAATTTACCTCTTTTATCCTTTACACTTACATGTGTAAGTGCCTGTTTAATAGTCATTAGAAGAAATAGCAACATATTCACACCCATATTAAAAGTGTACGTACATGAGTGTAAATTAACTTTTCGCTTTATTCATTTTTTAAAATTCGGTGTTAAATCGCTTCACTTTTGCCGAGAATATTTCTCTCGTTTTCTATATATCGTATTCTATTCTGCAATAATTTAAGCTTAGCTACTTACATCATGTTACCATATATCATGAAATTCTCTTATCGTAGGTAATACTTCGGAAAATTACGATTAATTTATATTTAAATTTCCAATGCAAGTGTTGTATGAAACAAGACACATCTTGATATAAAGTTGTGTTCAAAAGAGCCAAGTATTAATTATATTAATGTGTTTCATAAAATTTTACTTAATATTTTCTTAGGTCAATCGGATGTTTGCTATACAACCTCGTTGGAGTACAGATTACTGTTTATAGTTGGTCAGAAGGTAAAAGTGATAAGGAAAATCGGATAGAAAAGACTGTAATTGTTCTTGGATACACCACCCTGATTGATGATTAGTAATATGTATTGCTATCGCTATTGGTGTTAATGTAATGAGCGAAATATTGAACATAAAACATACGTAAGTAAAACACTGGCCTAAAAACCTTTTGTATTAATAAAGAATTTTTTAGAGTTCTGATAGCATGATATAACGAAAGATTAGAAAATTACTTCCGTATGACACAATTATACTTATTTCCAATGTGTTTCATCAGCAATCACGTTACAATTCTCGCACGCCCGTTCGTTCGAAAATGATGTGAAAAGCGAGAAATATAAAATCATGACACGATAAAGTTCAACCGAACAACAGAACTGCGCAAGAATGCCCAGCAGGTTGAGAGCGATGAAAGGATAAGCAAAGTTACGTGACATTCTCAGCAAGAATATGAAGGCTGTTTCGCGAGTGAATATTTGAGATTAATGGCAAACGATAGCTTGGGGAAGCACGTCATGTAGACACATTTATGTGTCCCCATTGTTTTTTAGATTGTTTACTCCTCTTGGAAATCACAGGTTCAGAGAAAGCAATATAGTTCGTTGGTCTTTGTAAAACAGAGGTGATTTTATCAATGAAATATAATCGCATCAATTTTGCCGAGTTTTTGGCAACACGTTCAATCATAATTCCATTTTCGACCCCTGCAGCCCTGCGCACTCTCGAAATTGACATTGCTACGCAAGTACTATCTACCGAAGTGTCAGTGACGGGACACATTCATCTGTAAGGTGTATGTTTCTAGATTGGCACAATAAATATGCAGAATCTGGACTCTAGCTCAAGTTACTTCATTGTTTGCACGAATTTCTTAAAATTACTTGTGTCAACTTAAATTCCATGTACTTGTATTTGTCAGTTTATATTACTGACTAGTTTTGCCTACGAACTGATAAAAGATATTGAACACTTTTTATTCGTTTTAATATATTTATTCGAACACACTTCTTTCGTTTTTCAAGAAAAGACGTTAAACGTGAATAAATTGTATGGGACTATGAAACAATTAACATTTGTAAGCGCTTTTGCTGGAGTATTAATGTAGTTTTTAATCACCAATTATCGTACTTTTGCATCGAAGCTTTGTTTTTTCCTCGCATACAAGCAGTACATAAATTATCGCCAGAAAAATTATGTGATACTTGGCATGTTGGATTGAGGTTGATCTTTTAAATCACTCAAAGAAAATAATATATGACAACGTATCGTCACGTCATCATATTATTCGTCCAAATAATAAGAGTTTACTTAATTACTCGAATCACAAGTTGTAGAAAATCTTTCTTGAAGAAGGCTTTCTTTCGCCTTAATTGAGTTCGAAAAATACCTCTCCACAAAAATGTTAATAATAATGAATGAGCCCACGTAAAGACTATACTTTTTTCTTTAAAATGTAGTGGTTTATACTTGTTTTTGTACTTCTTGAATTACAGTAAGTTCTGTGGTTCCAGAAATAGATCCCCTAACTTCTCTAGTATACGAATTGATTAACTTCCATTTTAACAAAACCTCTCACGGAAAATTAAATCAAAACTACATAATTGAAGATAAGAGATTTTTGCGTAAGACAAAATCTGTTGTAAATAATCAGTTTTTGAAAAATACCATGAAAAATGTTTTTGAACATATTACTAGTCTTCCTCTAATTTGTGCTTGAAATTAATGCAATTTATCAACAACAACAACAAAAATTTCCGAAAAAGTGCTCCAACTTTTTCTTCAATTTTTTTCCATTGTTAGAAAAAGGAACGCTTAAAGGAATAGCGGGGGTTTCATTTCCGCTGATCTTTATGAATTTTCAAAAATTACAAATTTAGAAATACTGCGAGAAAGAGTGAGGTGTTGTACTACTATTACTTTTTAATCTTATCTCATTACCCGTATACCCCTATTATTCCTTATTCCTAGACTTTCTTTCGAATGATTGTCCATATAATGATGTGAGTGCATTAGTAAAGTAAGAGCAACTATTATTTATTAATAGGGGTACAAATGAATTATTGGTAAACACATGAAAATTAGTTTTGGAGAATGTATTAATACATTTTATGAATTTATTATAAAACAATCTTTTCACAATTTTTAGAAAATGTTTAAAATGTGAAATATTTGTAAATGAAAGGCTGACTTCTTTCCGAAGGGTCAATATCGCCAACACAGTTGCTACGTCACAAATCCTTTCTGGGGTCCATCCATCCCTCTATATGCGGGCAACTCTCCCTGGCTCTCGGGGAGGCGAGCAGCCACGCAGACCAGACACCTTGGGGACGTCAACTTGCACGCACGAGCCTCTGCCACGTGTCGGCGTCGCCAAAGTTGTTTAGTGCGCTCAAGCCCGTCTCTTCTCTGGAAACCGCTTCAAGGTCTTCGTGTACATTTTTTATATTCATTAAGCAGAAACTACTGACAGTCTTCGGTTCCGAGACTGACTTATTGAACATCGCATTAGTTACCTAACGTCGAATGCGCATAAATATACTTCCATCAATGTTAAACCTCTCTCTGTCTCTCCTTTTTATGTCTCTATATACAAGGGTAGTATTTCTTTCTCTTCTAAGCGAGCCTTTAAACCGCTAGACAATAGGAGGATTTCGGAATGTATAATGGGAGATTAGTTTGTCAGACTGTGTTTGGTCCTTTATTTTTAAGACAGAAAATTGTTTTACGATAACTGTTTTACATGAAAAAACAATATGATTACAATATATTATGTGATAAATAATAGCAATAGCAACACTTCGGATAATAATTATTTCCATTTTCAGGCTTAAATGTCAAAACAAATAAATATAATATTATAAACAAATGCCATATTTAAACAGATGGATTACATATTATTTAATCATATTGTAGTTTTGTGTAACACAGTTATCCTAAAACAATTTTCTGTCTTTAAAATATAAGACCAAAAACAGTTTGACAAAGTTGAAAAATCTATAGACAGAAAAGTAAATAATTATTTTAATGAGAGATTAGACATCTTTTTTACCGTAACCTCTGCCAATTTCGACGTCATATCGCAATATGAGCTGAATCGTTGGCAGGTGACGAAGGCTGATAAGATTGACGCTCCCGTCGACTGAGAGCTGCTTAGTGCTATTCGCTGTCTTCAAGAAGAAGGGAATAGTCGAAATTCACAAAAAAAAATGACGTGTAAACTTGGAAACAAATGAGCAATTCTGATTTCTGGAGATGTCATTCATGACAATGCCGATCCTCACAAATCTGCTGTAATCAAACAATATTTCGGGCAGACGAGTAGTGTTTAGCATTCGGCGAATAGCCCGACCTAGTGCAGGTAATTTTCATCTCGTCCTCGAGTTGAAGATACGGAAGGAGGCTACATTTTTTTAACCAAAGAGCCCTGAAAAGCGAAGTTCCCCCCCCCTTACATCAGTGGCGGCAACGTTCGACGAAGGAATCGAAAATATTGTTCACAGACAAATGCCTCAACCTTCACGATGATTATGTAGGAAAGTTACCATGTTTGTACATAACCTTGGTAAAAAGTTCTCTATACTTGACTTTTTATAGTCCATCGGAAATTGAAAAAATACCCCGACATTGTATATTAAATATACTATGTCTCAGAATGAATGATACAAACTTCTACGGTACGAAGGTGGATTAAAGAAGGTACCTTCTTGCTATAAACAAGTAATGGAAAATCTAATATAACGAATGTAGTAACATGTAATCTTCATTTCTGATTGATTGGTTTCTTATTTGCAGTGATGTTTGCCAAATATACAAATCCTCTTTGACTTTTCAGAACGTGTTTATGATAGCTATCAGGAATTGAAGTGGTTTTTAAATCATGGGAGAAATTCACGTGTGTCATATTATTTTAATTGTTATATAAGTATTTTCCGCACATGCTCATCAAAAAAGAGTTATAATCTGGTCGTTACATGCTCTAGATGTTAGTAACATTTATTCTCAGGCATGCGGTATAATGTAATCCTGGACGTTCGATGAAATTGAAAGAAAACCATGCCTCCTGCATTATAAGGCTGCGTCATGCTCTCAAAAGTTCTTTTCAGTGTCATGTATTTTGTGTGTTAAAATAATTACAAAAAAGTAAACAACATTGATTTCAAATTTTAAATATCAGTGAAAGCAAAGACTTAATTATGAAATTGTCCCTCTTATTTCCAGAAGTGTTTACGAAAATTTTTGTAATCAACTAAAAACTCCTTGTTGGTATTGCTCTCATCGAATTTTCATCATGAAACTTCACTTTTACCGTAAAATGCTTGTAGGTACAGAAATTCGAAATACGTGAGTAATGTGATTATGTCCGTATTAAATGGGTTTGTGAGAATTCGAAAGTCATGCTTTTCTGTCAGTTGTCAGAAGAGCTATTAAACGCGACATATTAGAAAGAGCCTCTTCTCCTTCGACACAAAAATTGTCGCCCGTCGTCTTTCTTCGCTCATCTAACGGGGGCTCTATTTGCGCAAACTTCATTTGTCAGAGCGAGTAGCGGAAGGGAACAGCAAACGACAGTCACATTTTTTGTGAGCTCTCCCTTGACGTCTTCACAAGTAGACCGTAGTCTTTGTGCAGCGGAGTGATATCGATTGCAGACGACCTGCCAGAGTAACTTCTCGATCGCTCACGCGGGCTGCGGTGCCTCCGGCGGCGCAGGTGGCCAGGGATGGGGGATGGGGAGAATATTGACGGGGGCGTGGCCTTGTGGGCGTCTGGGATGGGACGGTGGGGGCGGAGGAGGGGGCGGCGAAGAGACGGGTGTATGGTAGGAAAATTCTGTGTATGTATGTCATGGAAAGATGGAGAAGGGAAGGTAGACCAAAAGAGAGGTAGATAGAAACGAGAACAGGCTGAGGCAGAAGGAAAGAAAATTAGGGTAAGAATGGATATAAACGTGTTGCGGGAAGCTCAGACGGAGAGACATGTCACGAAGTCACAGCGGGGAGGGACGGGACGAGGCGGGGAGGGAGGAGGGACGGGCGGGGAGGGACGAGGAGGCGAGGCGGGCACGGAAAGGAGGCGTGAGGGACGGGACCGTTAGAGGCGTGGGGAGGGGCGGGGCGGGGAAGGACGGGACGAGGCCGTGAGGGACGGGACCATGAGGGTCGGGGCGGGGAGGGTTGAGGAGGGGAGGGACGGACGAGGCGGAGAAGGCAGAGGAAAGAAACGAGGAGAATGAAAGGGAAAGGGCGAGCCGTTGGCGCCGGAGATCGGGAGCCGGCCCAAGGAGGGAAATGAAGACAGGGGGCGTGCGCCGGCGCGCAGTGCGTCTGTCGTTTGTCACCCCCTTGAATAGGTCGTTGCGTTCTGATAAATGCCCTGTCAGTCGGCTACGATTTCGTCGGTTCTCCTCGTGCACCGGCCGTTTAATGGGTTCCGGTTAATTGAACCATTTTTTTTTCTGGTAGTGTGAATGAAAGATACAGAGTTATGCCTCAAATGAAGGGCTACGAAAACATTCATATACATGTTTGAAGTACTTCCTAACAAAACATATTCATTATCACTTAATATTTTACCTTTTACTGCTACCTTCGGTATCTTCAATGTGTTCATATAGGAAATAAAAAGGGACTTTATGTCACTACAGAAATGTACATTCCAGCGTTTGAAATTATTTATTTTGTTTTCTATTGTTTTCCTTGCCTATACGGTTGGCGTGAATATTTGACCTACCTTAAATCATGTCGTCGTATTATTTAGCCATGATGTTGGGGAATGAAAATCTTAAATATTTGATTTGAAATACTTACTAATGAGTTGTGTGGAATGAAAGCAGAGTAAACTGAGATTGCCTTTAATTGATACTTTTATAATTTTATAGATATATTCTAGATCAAGTTGGCAAATGAATGAGTGCATGTTTATAACAGAAATTGTAATCGAATTGCATTGTTGTAAATTCAACACTTACTGATCACATGTACTTTATTTCCATAGTTGTACCAGTACCTTCCCCTGTTTAGATTCACATATTGTAGACGTACGATATCCATTCTCAACAAGATAGTTATTACTTTTGAATCTATAGAGAGCCAAAGCTTCCGACAATATACCTCAGGAACATTCTAGAAATAATACAATACACTGTTCCACTCATTGGTATCTTGATAATATGTATGTTTGAGCTGAAGCACATTAAAGACTATTCTAAGTGAGAGCAAGGCCTGTGCGAGAAGATTTCGCGTTTTGTGTTTATGATGAATGTTTTTGTGAAGATGAAATGATTGTTTTAAAATGATAAGCTTTACTTTTGAGAGAATTATGTTATAATGATGCAATTTTTATGAATCAAAGAAGTACGTTTTTTTCATCCGGGTTTTTCTGTTTACTACTATTGATTTCAAACTATAGCATTAAATGCATTATTGCTTTGAATGAAATTAATTCCTTGTGAGAACACTCTGGTTCATTTTACTCAATATTGTGTTATGTTTCTGACTGATATAGCTGATTTAGACGTGTGAATCTATTTTGTGTTTTCGAAAACAGTTTGAAGTTTATTTGCAAATAACGTCACAATGATATCATCGAGTGTATGACTGTCTATAGGTGTCAATTAACAGAAACTATCAATGGATTTCATCCGAATAACACGCACTATTATGAGAGTTGCATATTGCCACAGTCGTTTTATGGAATGATAATTGAGATCACGGAGTGGAATTAATATGCATAGAGGCAGTATCAAATTGCTGATCTGTTATTCCAGGCAAATCAGGGACGTAACTAAGCTTAGATTTCTTTGCGGAGTCAATTTATTGGCCATACGCTTAATATGTGCGCAACATGGTTGGAGTCATGTAGCGTAATTGATTGCATGTCCATTTTGACCATTTTTAATTTCTTGGAAATTATGTAGTGTATTAAAGTGTTTCAAGTTATTGTCGCCCACCTCTCTATATAATGATAAAGTTAAAGACGATATATTAAGTAAAAAAAAGCTCTATTGTCTAGCATCTGTCAAAAGAATAGATATTTATGTCACGAGTCCTCTAAACGAGTCTTTAAGGACGCAGCCGGAAGGTTAACTGCGAGGCGGAGCGATAGCGAAGCCGAGTAGTTAACCTTCCGGCTAAGTCCTTAAAGACTAATTGTGGACGAGTTACATACAATGCTTTTTGTTATTATTTGTTATTTTAGTTTATCGCTTATTAAAAATAAACTTTTATCACTTTCGCGAATTCAGAATTGTCATTACTCTTGATTTTCTGTAGCAAGTGTTGGTGGTACTGGATGCTTTGTTTGTGATTAGACAGTTGAATGTTTTTTCTACTAATGCTCCATAGTGTTCATAGCAACGGCCGCTAAAATGATCGAGAATCCATTAAAAATATTTTAGCAGCCGTTGCTATGGACGCGCTCTTAAAGCAGTATTTAGATGGTTGGTTGCTAAGGGGCTAAGTGCGTGTTTACTAACGTAAATAACAATAAATATTAATTTTCGTATTCTTATTTTATTTCCGTTTCAAAATACCATGATCGTGATGGATGTGGGCCAGATAGATAAGGAAAAACGCTTTGTACAGTTGAGGTGGTAGTATTATTCACAGAGGTACAGAAGGATGGGTGGATAGACAAGCGGTCAGAGAGACATTTAAAAAAATACGAATCACGAAAACGTGTATTTCCGGCAAAACCTTGACATCTATTTTTGGAGCATTACGTAACTTTCTCCATTCTACGTACATGCCTAGTATATATTAGTATTCATGGAATTAGAAGCAATAATTTAACTTTCTAAGAGCAAACATTTTACTGTAACATTTGATAAAATGCATGAGATGGCATGAGAAGTAATCATACTGTATTGATCTTTAAAGAATTGTTTGGTTTTTACAAATAATGACTGTACCAAGCCTAGCAAGCGATTGAAAGCAATGCCTATTAGGCGCCATTTTCATGACTCCCCCTTCATGAGCGTCACGTTTGTTTGAGAACGACTTCCATTTCCTCTAGCGGCCACAACAGTCACACACCGGGGGAAACAAGCGCTCGCCCGAAAATGCAAGCTCACCCGCCACGGGACATCCCCAGCAAACAGTTCAGATGCCAATTCAAACGCCAATAAACAACAACCACTGTCACCCTAATTCGCTAGCGCTGCGCCGCCCGCCCGTAAACTTGTTTTCTCGCCGAGCGATATTTTCAGGCTTGAAACCGCACGCTGCCATCGGTCTGGTGCTAAACACCCCTCAGGCCTGCAAATGTGGGGTACTGAATTCTGAGTTTAATTTTTTTTGTTGTTGTTTGTCTTTTCTTTTCTAAATTCTGGTAAGCTGTAGGTGAACGAGGTCGCTTTCGGAAAGTGTAAAGCTAAACAAATCAAATTTGTTGATTAATTCGTATTTACGGGTGCGTCAAATGCTGTGGTTTCTAGTCCCATAAGTGTGGTGCATATTTTATCAGGTAAGATGTCGGTGGTTTTGCCCCTCTGGATAAGGAAATCCGGAACCGATCACACGTTGGCTTGCGGAGGTTTGTCGCCCAGGTATCTCCTCCAGGGGGCACCGCCCCTGTCGGGACAAGTTCGAAGATCCCGACTAGTGTCAAGACATGAGTGGTAATGTAGTACATGGAAGTCTAGTGTGTAAGGGGTGAGAATAGAACAAGGAAATGTAAGGTAAAATTGCGCGCGGTCTATACGCCGTTTGTCAGGGCATTGCTTCGGCATTCACATGATACTGATCGAACAAGCAGAAAACTACCGATCAGGTCAAACGGGCACTAGAATTCTCTACCAGAGAGCCCCTAGCTATCTAGCTACAGTCGAAAATCCTTCCACTACCGGAACTCCAACCTTAGCGGCTTCCGGTCAGAGGCACTGCAGTGACATTAGTAGATGCCCTGAGCCACCTCAGCTGGTAAGTCATAATAGTGATATTACTGAAAGCAGGTAATAGAGGAAACTCACTCCTATATGTCTTCCATTTTTGGAAGGTGACCACTGTGGTGATTTAGCGTTGCTATCCGCTTAAAGTGGGTAATCTTGGAAGGTGAATAAGTCTCTTCTTTCGGGTGAGTAGATGGAGGTTTGTTTCATGGTTACATGAAAAGCCAACAAAGTCACAACCACTTGCTTAAAAAGCGGATTGCGTAACCATTGTGGTGATTGGCCGTTGCTATCCGCTGTAGTAATGACGATTGGGAAAGCTTGGGAGGTGAATGTTATAATTAGTGACTGCTCTTGTATAAGATGATTGTGGTGGGTACGTGATGATATGAAAATCCAAGATCACTTCCACTTGGTTAAGTATCTATTCATTACGTGAAACTTGGAGGCATTCCCTTCGACTGCCTGTTATTGGGTTGTGGAGACAGGTATCCATACATCTTTTTACGTATTTGGGCAATTTACGTCATACCTTACTCGTTTATCTACAAAGTTGTAATACTTACTCTTCGCAAGACCACGTATGTTCTTCTGCAATGTACGAGCACTTGTCTAGCCAAGATTGAATGCGAACAAAAAATGTGAAAATGAGGGACATTATTACGTTGGTATGAAAAGCAAAATAAATACAAGATTCCATATTATATTAACGATGTCGATTGTTGAAGAAGCGAACTATTGTATCGGTACGGATGGATGTCCATCAAATTCTTCGTTTTACTAAAAATGTTCTCTCATGATTTTAGACTTTAAGTTTTGAATTGGCTTCCAACATATGAACTATTTCAGGAATTTTATTTTTTCTACCTTTGCACTGATACGTGGTCTTTCTTCATTATGATTGCGCCTTCTGCTCATGAATTATTTTATCTTGAGTCTCAATGTTTCTTACTTCAAAAATTATACACTACATTTACCACTCGAACTTATATAATTATTATTCACCTTAAGAGAAGATTAACGATTAGTGTTCCTGTTATTATTCTTGCCGGACCAACGCAGAAGTAAAATTATTTATTAGTTACTGCCAAACTGCCAACCTTCTTTATTTTTGAACGATATTAAAGTGTAAGCTATTTGCACAACGTTCGTGGAACACTAGTTCATCACGATGACACGTTTTTCAAGCCATTATTCCCGGCGCAGCGTGGAGAGCACCCTTTGGGGCGTTTATCGCCCCGCGAGCGCCGCCGCACGCCGCCCACGCGGGTGGGCGGGGCGGCGGCTGTCGACGCGCGTTCCCATGGGGCGCGCGTGCGAGAGCGCGTGATGGCCACGCGCCCGCGGTTACGGCGGAAGTGGAAATGGAGGGCATGCGTAGAGGCAGTTAGGTTGACATGGTTATAGGTTACAATTGTTGATGGTGGATTGGTTTGGTTTGGTTGGTTAGTGATTCCGGGCGCGCCAACAGCTTAGGTCATTAGTCCTGTAAGTGTTTTGCGTGTTTTTCCGCGGGAGATGGCGGTGATGTTCCCCCGCTGGATGGCGAGATCTAGCGTCGATCTACCGCCGGCTAGTGGGGTTTCCCCCTAACTAGAACTCTCCCACCAGCGGGGCACCGCCCTAGCCGGGACAAGCTCTAAGCTCCCGACCGGTGTCCCGGAATATGTGGTAGTGTAGTGCATGTTAGTGTAAGTGTGTGTGTGTATAAGGGGAGAGGATAGGACAAGGAAGAAGAAGGAAAGTTCGCGCGTGGTCCATGGCCCGTTTTTTAGGGTACTGCTCCGGCATTCGCCAGGTGTTGACCGGAGAAACCACGGGAAAATTCCGATCATAGCACGCGGCCGCTAGAATTCTCTTTCAGACAGCGACTGAATTTGACCTAGCTGAAAAGCTACTGTGAAAATTCAGCCGCCGTCAGGACTCGAACCTAGGACTTCCCGGTCAGAGGCGCTGTAGTGACATCAGTTGATGCACTGAGCTACCGCTCCCGGTTTGATGCTAGAAGGTATGATGGTGAGAGGAACACATGTGGCAGAGAGGATGGTGTTAAGAAAGGTGGGGTCGGAAATGGTGGTGGCGGTCGTAATGCTATCGGGGACGGTGCTGTTGCACGCAGATGACGGGACCATGGCTGGTGAGATCACGGATGGTTGCGCCGGTGGGGAGGGTTCAAGGACGAAACTAGCTGTGTTGAAGGCTGAAACGCAGGTGGGGGGAATTGTTGGGGGCGGGAGCGGATGGGGTGGTGGGATCACTGATGGTGAGGTCCCACGTGACTGTGAGGAAGGGGTGGGGTCACAAATGATGGTGTTGAAGGATAGATCGGAGGTGGCGGGGTTGTAGGGGGCGGGCCTGGAGGCGAGAGTGTCCAATGTGGGAGGAAGGTGGCGTGATCGAGGAGGTTGTATCGGAGGAAATGTAATTCCAAGAAGCGGGATGGGAGGGTGTGGGGTCCCAGCTGATGTGGTTGGATGTGTCGGGGACGGAGGCAGCCAGGTTGGAAGTGGCGGGTCCACGTTGGTGCATTCGGAGGTGACAGCATCAGAGGAAGTAGGATCCCATGTGGCGAATGGAATGTTACGTGGTTTCAGCTGGTGCGGTTGGCCATGTAGGGGGTTGGAGGTGGCGGGGTTGTGGCGGGGTTGGAGGTGGCGGGGGTTGGAGGCGGCGGGGCCGAAGGCGGCTGAGGCGGCGGAGTCTGAGGCGGCGTGGTGGGAGGCAGTGGGGTCGGAGGCGGCGGGGTCGGAGGCGGCGGGGTCTGAGGTTGCAGCGTCTGAGGTTGCGGCGGGGTCGGAGGTGGCGGGGACGAACGAGACGGAGCCAGAGGAGACGGGGTGAAGCGAGGGCGCAAAGCGCGTTGATGATTGAGAGGGGTTGCGTTGGCGGGAGCGTCGGAGTGGGGGAAAAGGGAGAGGTGGCGAGTGGTAGGGATGGGGGCTGCGGAGCGGGGGTTGTTGGACGCGCGGTTCTCCATGCTACGGAACGCCGCGTCGCGTGTATAATTGAAAAACTGACCAAATTGGTTCCCGAACTCGTGTTTTATTTCGGATGACGCGCTCTCCTAATTACTTAGTTGGCGGTGCGAGCCTGCGTTTTTTGGATACCAGCTATCCGGTGTCATTCGGTGAGGGGGGACGGAATTGTTAAAGACTTTCAATTTTTTTTCCTGGAATGTGTTTTGAAAGTGCGATAGCGTGCAGCTCGCAAGTTTGCGGGATTAGGTTCCATTTCAAATATTTGAAACTTTATTGATAAAAGTTTCTATTAATATATTACCGAATAAGCTATTTATAATAAATCGTCATTATACAAATCTGGTTGTGCACGTCCGGCTTGCGTACGTAGTTAAAGATAGGGACTTTGTGCGTATTTCTTATGCTTGGTACACTATTATTAAATTATATTTACCACGAAAGAGTTATTATACCACGTCATAATTTTCACTTCTCGTATTGAAAAGTTGTTATACATTCTATGTTGTGTTAATTAACGCTTGGTGTACTAATCTGAATTATTAATTTTTAGTTCAAAAGTTGAATTTTTCAAGTAGAAATAGGCGCCATTTCATTCTCTTACTTATGTGAACTCGTATTTTCTCTTTCAGTGCAGCCTAATTAATTTGACGTGGGGAGGTTTTTCCCTCTATGCGGGCTGTGATATGCGTATTTCATCTTGGTGCCGGAACTGTTGTTTAAAGCTGGTAGATTTTAATTCAGCTTTTGAAATACATTCCATTTTTCATTGGCTGCTCCTTTTTGTAGTAGAGAAGCGTCATAACTTCTGTTTTAAAATTACAATCACAGTAGTTTATTAACACAAAAAACGCTCATTATTCTGCTTGAAGGCTATTTATTGCTGATAATTTTCTTGTCTTAATTTTCTTCATGGGCTTACAGTCGCTGTCTGGAGGAGAATTCAAGCTGCCGGCTGCTCTGATCAGTAGTTTTCCGTGGTTTCTCCGATCAACTCCAGGCGAATGCCGGATCAATACCCTACCAAACGGGCCACGGACCGCGCGCGATCTGTCCTTCCTCTTCCTTGCCCTATCTTCTCCCCTTACACACACACACACACTTACACTAACATGCACTTACACCACATACTCCGGGAGACCGGTCGGGAGCTTAGAGCTTGGGCGGGCTGGGGTGGTGCCCCGCTGGTGGGAGAGTCCTGGTTAGGGGGAAACACCACTAGCCGACGGTAGGTCGGAGCCGGATCTCACTAGCCAGCGGGGGAAGATCACCGCCACCGCCCAAGAAAAACATGCACTACACTTACAGGACTAATGACCAAAGCCGTTGACGCGCCCGGAATCAAGCAATCAATCGATCAACAAAGTGTAGGAAACGTGTAAGCATGCAGCTCAGTGAGACACTCAGCAGTGACTCCGGAGATCGTAAAAGGGCCGGCACGCGACGAAAGAGTTAATGTATGCAATCCAATTTTCTTAACTCTAAATTGGTCGCACTCAAAATTCGAACGGGAGTGGTCACGTGCATTAAAATTGTAGCTCTTTTTTTAAATTCTTATTAACAATATTTTATGAACTAATCGTTTTGTAGTTCAAATATAGACAGCGATGGATTCTAAAGCAGAGACCAGATACAAAATACTATAAAATTTATTAGAATATTGATAGATTACAAATTCTACAAACTGCTACACAAAATTGTTACACTGTTATTATAAAGCTGTTAATATTGGTAATAATTACTGTTATATAATTAAATATTATTATTATAAATATATTATTATAATGCTCCGCACGGGTTTTGTCGTTCAAATATAGACAATGAAGCAAAGACCAGATACAAAATACTATTAAATTTATTATAATATTGATAATTACAAATTCTACGAAATTCTACACAAAATTGCGTGTATTTTGCCTTTAAATAAATATACACGTATATGGGTGAGTAGATGTTTTTTTTACCAGTCTTTTGCTCCATATGTTTTATGCACTTGATATACCTTGCATTACGAATGTTAACCCTGCTCACGTATATTTTGCTACATAAAGTGTACATTGGGGTCTTACGGCCCCCAAAAGTTTTTATTGTTACAAAAGATTCAGAAAAATTGTCAATGATTCCAAAGTGTGGTATTGTATTTTATTTTCATTTAAGAATGCATGGAAACCCAAGGTGGAATCCAAAAATTGAATTAAAAAGTAAAATTTATCGTATTATAACGTAGATCTTTTCTTCAATGCAGACGAAGCGAAAATGCCGTCAATTCCCATTCTCATATCGGATAAGCATTATAGCATTTGGGTAAACAATAACTCAGTTTTTGTTTCTCTTCTTCTGATCTATTTGTATTATTCAGATGGGTTGTTTGCTCACATCACATAATCAGAAACTCAAAACTCAAGACTGCTTACCGTTTGTTGCTTTTTTTAAATACTTAACACACGTATTACGACACAGTGTGTTTGGCGCAAATCGGTTCCCTTAGAATTTACACTTAATACCGAAAGAGTTAGGTAAGCTTTTTTCACGAAATAAGTTGTTCTGTATTCTAGTTTTTAAAGAAAATGAACATTTTTGTTTTATTTTATCTAAATTAATTATTTTCCACAAAAATTTACGGAGCTATATTCATTTGAAAAGTGAATATTTCTATGGATTCAGACTAAAATTTAGTTTTGGTTTTCCTGTAAAATTACGGGAGCTCCTTATTGAAAAAAAATTAAAATCGTCTCAATTTCCAATTCTAAAACAGCATCTACAAGCCCGAAACAAATCTTGTATTTTTCTGGCTTTCTAATTAAAGAACAACAATAAGTATACATTACGAGTTATTTGAGAAAAAAGAGAAACACGCCCAAAACGCACTTTTGTGACGGCATTTCATTCCACGAGACATACCGGAGATAATGACTTTACCGTATTCTCGTTCCAATTTAGTTCACAACCACATAACATTTGGCGTCATGTGGCATGTACACGAGAGCGTTTTGAAATGAAAATGAATCTGGAGGTTCATTTCCGCAAATCAGGGAAAGCTGAAAACAGAGAATTCTTCGTAAAACAAATTCAAAAATCGTTGGCTTCCGTGTATTTTGTTCTTCGGTATAAAAATTATCGTAATTATCGTATGAGAAATGGGTTTTTGTTATTCAGTTTAAAAGCACTATTGGCGCTTCAATCTCCTAGGGAATGTTGAAACATATTTCAAAGAATTATAATTTGAAAGACGTTACAAATAAATGCTTTTTGATTGCATTATGAAAACAGAAAACGGGTATTGAGAAAAATCATAGATTATCAAAGAATCAAAATCAAAGAATCAAATAAAAAATAAACAGCTTCAATTTTTCTCCTTACACGTAGTTAATATTCTGTGTGTGGTGAACAATTTTCAGTTATTAATATTAGTTGCAATTATTAGTTCTTAATATTCAATTCCTTAGGGAATTGCACTTTTTCGTTAGCAGGGCCCAGCAATAAGAGTTTCTTTTTGCCAAATATCCACCGTTCTTTTACGCAGCATCACATAGCTGTCTCTCTCTCTCTTCTGTAGCAAGAAAGTAATACCTCCAACTGATCATAACAACTTACAATTATCAAGCAATTTCCCAATGATTTCAAGAACCAATCATTGCAACTACACTGCACTGTGGAAACATTGCCTTCAAAAGTACAATGTTCTCAAGTACCACGAATGCACAAGACAAACACTTACAGAATAGTGTCATACAAAAATCTACAGTTTGAAATCAAAATATATCATATCCAAATACAAATAAATACTGTGTCATTTCGATCTTGTTTTATAGGTCCTCATCGGGAACATATGATATGAATGTTAATTAAAAATGATTTCGTAATTGATCGTTTTTCTACCAAGTTCTAAAACCTTGTGTAGTTCTTTGGTTATCAAAAAAAAAAAAATATTGTGCGTATCCACGTACGATGTGCTACATCATACCCACATCCGTGAGCACAAATGAACTTGAAATATTTCATTATAATTCATTGAAGAGTTAGTACTATTTCATATATATGAAACGTGTATATATATGAGACGTTGAGGTTATCCAAAGTGAAAGACAACTTCTACTCCTATAGGTAGAATCTACTGGAAGAGTAGACACTGGCATCACGTAAACAGACACGGATGAGCAGCACACTAAGAATTTGATCCGTAACTACATGTCGAGAGTACAGTCAGTGTGTAGGTGTTGATTTGCAGTGAGCAGCTGGAATTTCCGCGGCTGAACCACCAGTTAAAAATGAATTTAATTAAAACAAACATTCGCCACAACATGATAACACAATAAACATGACCTCCCACGCGTGGAGTAAACGTAGTATGCGGATATTAAGCACCCTCAAACATGCAATTCAAAACAAACCCATCGCTGGAAAAATAAATACTTGCAGAGCGCAGAAATTCTTCAGAAATATTTTTCTAGGGTCACTGATATCAATTTCACTATGTTACATTCACTATTCCAATAGAACATCAAATAAAAATCTTAGTCTCAATATACGTTTCATTAATCGTCCTTAATTTTTGAATTGCTGGTGATTTAAAGTTTCTGCTCAATAACACAGGTCTACAACAAAAAACTTGATTTGATAGTTTTAGCTAATCTTTATGCTTTTTTGGTGTGCTGAAAACGAAAATGAAGTTCCTTCTTTTCCATCACGTACAGATACTTTTCTAATCCAATTAAACATAATTCCTGTTTCGTAGCATATGCAACTATTTACATTTGTAACCAATAGTTTTTCTTAAATGTTTTCCGAAATTCATTGTTTTAGTTACAGTCTCCCTTGTGGTTGTGGTTGTGGTTGTGGACGTGGTTGTAGTTGTGGACGTGGTTGTGGTTGTGGACGTGATTGTGGTTGTGGACGTGGTTGTGGTTGAGGACGTGGTTGGGGACGTGGTTGTGGACGTGGTTGGGGACGTGGTTGTGGTTGGGGACGTGGTTGTGGTTGGGGACGTGGTTGTGGTTGGGGACGTGGTTGTGGTTGGGGACGTGGTTGTGGTTGGGGACGTGAATGTGGTTGGGGACGTGAATGTGGTTGGGGACGTGAATGTGGTTGGGGACGTGAATGTGGTTGGGGACGTGAATGTGGTTGGGGACGTGAATGTGGTTGGGAACGTGGTTGGGAACGTGGTTGGGGAACGTGGTTGGGGACGTGGTTGGGAACGTGGTTGTGGTTGGGGACGTGGTTGTGGTTGGGGACGTGGTTGTGGTCGGGGACGTTGTCGGGGACGTTGTCGGGGACGTTGTCGGGGACGTTGTCGGGGACGTTGTCGGGGACGTTGTCGGGGACGTTGTCGGGGACGTTGTCGGGGACGTTGTCGGGGACGTTGTCGGGGACGTGGTCGGGGACGTGGTCGGGGACGTGGTCGGGGACGTGGTCGGGGACGTGGTCGGGGACGTGGTCGGGGACGTGGTCTGGGACGTGGTCGGGGACGTGGTCGGGGATGTGGTTGGGAACGTGGTTGGGAACGTGGTTGGAGAGGTGGTTGGGGACGTGTTTGGGGACATGATAACATGATTGAGAAGGAACCAGGGCCAGGTCGGAAGCAAATCGGAGTGGCCAGGGAACGGACTTACAAAACAGCAACTCTTTTCAAAGAAGAATCACGTTGCCCAGACCATCCAGCAGCACATTTCCAATGGATCCCCGAGACCCGGGCAGTTGGCTACAGCTGGCCCCGAGCCGCCCGACGAGAAAGGCTCCCACAGACCGGCGCGGAACATCCGTTACCTACGCGGAACGAACGCAACGAAAAATTTGCGACACGCAGGTGCGACCTGCGCGGCTGGCGAGTAGCACGGCAGCGGATTGGCAGCGTTTTATTCGATGAGGATTTCCATTTGCGGTCGGATGCATTTTTTCCGCTGCCATTCCAGTTTCGCTGTGAAAACCACGTCGAAGACTCGTCAGGTCTGGAATGTTTTCAGCTCGCCAGTGAATCTGACTCGACAGAATGGTCAGAAAAATACTTTTAATCGTGTTCAGTAATTTAATTAATTTTAAATAACATTAAACAAGGGAGAAACAAGGGAACGAGAACAGGCAGTTGGCGCGAGAGACAATGGTGGCGGAGCGCGAGCGTGGCAGTGGCAGTGACAGTGACAGTGACAGTGGTAGTGGTAGTGACAGTGACAGTGAGTGACAGTGGCATTGACAGTGACAGTGACAGTGACAGTGACAGTGACAGTGGCAGTGGCAGTGGCAGGAGGAGCGGGAGCGGAAGATTGGGGTGAGAAAGAATCCAACTGCATCGAGAGGCGTGCAAAGCGCGTTGAGTTCTACGAAGGCGACAGGAAGCAATCGACTGCCACAGCCTGACGATATCCGCCGTGCCAAGCGAGAAAGAGATCTGTTTCATTAGCCGCTACAATGGATCTCCTATGTAATTATGCGAGTAAAATGGTCTTCAGAGAGTGCGACGGTGTTCCAAAAGTGCAAGAGGCATTGAAAGATGTCAAGACGATACTTAGACCCAGAGGTCAATGCAGAATCACGTTTGGAGAGAGCACGAACTCTGGAGAAGGACCTAGAAAAAATACTAATAAAAAAGTACAAAGCAAACAATAGAAATTATTTGATTTTTTAAGAACACACAAAGATATTTAAATTTTCAGTTTGTGCTCTTAAGTATTTTACTCCCTCTCCATATTAGATATTCTATTTAATTTTGACATCATTGGATACAGCAAACCAAAAATGTTAGTCCCCAGAAGTTCCCTATAATCGGAGTCGACTGTATTCACAAAAACAATAAGAAAAACGAAACAAAAATAGTAATTGTAAAATATGAGTGAAGTTATATGGAAACAATATTTTGAGAAATAGCTCACATTAACGAATATATTTAGTGTGTGTGAGAGAGAGACGGAGAGAAAGAGAGAGAGAGGATAGCGAGAGATAAGGAGGAGAAATAAGACATTCGAAAGAAGTACAAATGAAAGTAGCAGTGAGAGAAATTATGGAAACCACTGGGAGGTACGTGCACCAGTGAGCGATTGAAAGCGGGAGAATATGAGCGCGTACGCATTCCCACGCGTTACACAGAGCGGTGCTGCAGGGTCGAGGGCAGGAGGGGGGGAGGAGGCTGCAGGGAGCGCTCACACCTGGCGGCGGCGCTGCGGTTCAGAGACCGCGGGTCGATGCCCGACCGCGCGCTCCCGCGCTGTTTATTCAGCTGCCGCTGCCTCCCCTCCACCAGCGTCACTACAGCCTCACCCCTCCCTCCCTCGACAGCCTCGCACTTCCCGTCCTCGCCCCTCGGCCGCCACCTCGGCCACTTTCTGCCTTCCTTTGCTCACCGTTCTTTACCTGACTCTTTAACGGACTTCTTTAACCGTTCTCCTTTAGCCGCCTTGCTTTAGCCGTCTTGCTTTAGCTGTCTTGCTTTAGCTGTCTTGCTTTAGCTGTCTTGCTTTAGTCGTCTTGCTTTAGCTGTGTTGCTTTAGCCGTCTTGCTTTAGCCGTCTTGCTTTAGCCGTCTTGCTTTAGCCGGCTTGCTTTAGCCGGCTTGCTTTAGCCGGCTTGCTTTAGCCGTCTTGCTTTAGCCGTCTTGCTTTGGCCGTCTTGCTTTGGCCGTCTTGCGTTAGCCGTCTTGCGTTAGCCGGCTTGCTTTTATCCGTCATTCTTTTATCCGTCTTTCTTTTATCCGTCTTTCTTTTATCCGTCTTTCTTTTATCCGTCTTTCTTTTATCCGTCTTTCTTTTATCCGTCTTTCTTTTATCCGTCTTTCTTTTGTCCGTCTTTCTTTTATCCGTCTTTCTTTTATCCGTCTTTCTTTTATCCGTCTTTCTTTTATCCGTCTTTCTTTTATCCGTCTTTCTTTTATCCGTCTTTCTTTTATCCGTCTTTCTTTTATCCGTCTTTCTTTTATCCGTCTTTCTTTTATCCGTCTTTCTTTTATCCGTCTTTCTTTTATCCGTCTTTCTTTTTTCCGTCTACCTTTCCTTAACATTATTTATCCAAATTTTAATCTCGAAAAACACTAAATCTATTATTAAGCGCCTCCGTCGTCGCCGCAATCTACGAAATCTGTATCCACCACGAGAACAACCTGTCTTCGCTCACGCAAACCAAACTGGGTGAAACCCCAGCGGCTCGTATCCCCGTTCTCAATCGGGACATCAGTGTCATATAAAAAGTTCCAAGTGCGTTCCGAGCATTTCAACACTAGTTCAAAGCTAGAAAGGCTACCTGTAGAGCCTCCTTTGTCAGCAAAATTCAATTATGCAGGGACAGTTTTCTAACCGGTGGCACGCATATCAAATATGCGCGTTACCATATGCCTCCACATTCGAAAACTCTACGGACATCAGCTGGCAACTCGAAAGCACAATACTATCACAATACAAAATATTCACAGTATAATGGTTTTGACTAGATAATTATCACTGTGTGGATATAATAGTTTCCATTTTCATCGAGTGTAATGTGGAAGGGCATGAGTTCTATCTGAATGGAATCTGTGTACGGCATTTGATATTACGCTTTCAGAAACACACGGATTTGGAGATTTTGATCCATTTACGCAGCGATCGTATACTTGTCAAAATTGTTCATTCATTTAATAACTCATGAATATAATCCATGATGATTTAGAGTGTAAAACACTCTAGAGATAGGGTACAATTTGGATGAGTATTCTAAATCTGTGACTCAAAATGCAAGAATAGCAATATGTTCATTGTTGTTTTATCTTTAACGGATACTAAACATTCTCACTAGTATTTTATGAAAATAATTAAAATGGTCCAGCTCCTTGAAATTAAGACTGTCATTTAAAGTCTTAAAAACTGATTAGGTTATGCTTACTTGTTGTATTCACATAGGTCAGAGAGAACATACATTGCTATCATAAGAGGGGATTACTATTATTCAAATTTCACAAATGAATCGCATATATCCCATTAAGATTTCTTAGTTTTTAATTGCATGCACATGCTTTTTTTAATGTTCAACTGATTCTGACGTTTTTGAGAAGAAAATCACAAGAATCTCCTTTTACATAATGAACTCTAATAAAGCAGACCTTCGGTTAGTTGGTTGTTAGTGATTCTGGGCATGCCAACTGCTGAGATCATTTTGCACGTAAGTGTAATGCATGTTGTTTTCATAAGAAGATGGCGGTGATCTTCCCTGGCTGAATAGCAAGATCGGCGCCGACCTACCGTCGGCTACCGAATTGTCCACAACCAGGTATCTCCCACTAGTGGGGCACCGCCGCAGACGGAACAAGCTCTAAGCTCCCCGACCGGTCTTTCGGCATGTGTGATAGTGTAGTGTCTGTTAGTGTGTGTGTGTGTGTGTGTGTGTGTGTGTGTGTGTGTGTGTAAGGAGTGGGATAGGACAAGGAAGAGATAGGAAAGATCACGCGGGCTCATAGGCCGTTTGTTAGGGTACTGCTCCAGCAATCGTCTGGTGTTGATCGGAGAAACTACGGAAAACTACTGATCAGAGCTGCCAAGTTAGTGTCAAAAATCTTGCTACTGTCAGGACTCGAACCTAGATCCCCCTCTGAGGCACTGCAGTAACATCAGTTGATGCACTGAGCCACCTCTCCCGGTCAGACCTTCGGATACCAATTGACATTTCTTTACATTTAAAAAACATGATAATTTGTTTTTGACTTTTAAAGGTCTCTCTAGATTTTATTACCGTAGGAAAGTGTAAAGTTATACCAAAATCGAATGGTGCTTTCCAACATCTTTCTATAATGGGAACGCTCTTTCCGCAAGTACTTCATCACAGCAATAAATAATCATTTTTATGCGAAACGAACACAGCGCCCATTTGAAGCAAAATAACCTCGCAAAGAGAAGTTCCATTTCGTGAAATAAATTCACGAGGTCATGTAATCTCCAGCGCGCGCGAAAAAAAGGAGTATTTTAATGGCAAAAGTAAATTGTACGCAATATAAATGCTCTTCCTATGCAAAGAACTCGCCGAAAGAACACGGCTTATAAGATCGTTCCTTCGATAACGAGGCCGTTTCCAAGTCGCGCGGATTTATTCGTAAAGCCTACGCCTTACGCAGTGTGGCCAACTTGGCCCACTAATGTCCCAACTTGGCGCGCCGGCGGCGGCGGGCGCGGCGGGGGCGGCGGCGGGGGCTGTTCGCAGTGAGAAATGTGCGTGTGTTCTGGGCGGAGCGGGCCAGCCTCATCCAGGTAAAAGCACGAAGCGGTATGCGCACGAAATAGTGGATGCCGCATTTATCTTCCATGAGGCGGCCTCGGCGCGCTTCCGCGAGTGGATGACTCGTGCTTCCGCGTGGCTCGACGACGCGGCCTTGCGGAACGCCTCCTTTGCCGGAAAGCTGCCTGCCTTCCGATGCAGCACGATTATAGAAGGGAATAGCCGTGTAGGGCGGTGGTGTTTAGTGTGATTTCGTTTCAGGTGCTGTTTGGATGTTTTTCACTTAGTCTGCGGGTGATGGAAGCACTGTTTACATCGGTTGTAAAACAAGAACAGCCGTCTGAACTGAATTCTTGGTACATAGGGTAAACGGTACAGTGATTGGCCACTCCAACTATGATTTAATGTACTTCAGCTTCCGGGTCAATGACCCCCATCTCGATCGGGTTTTTGTCCAGTTTCCCTGATCCATTGAGCAAATGCTGAGATGGTCCCTTGATTTGCTTCTGGACGTAAATGTAGCTTCACTATGCGCATATTTCGTTGAGCTTTCCTTTTGCTTGTAGTGGTAGTAGAGCTTAGGGTGAGTTTCTATTTGTTAGCAATAGAGAAAAATCAAATCCGTTCGTTTACCGTTACAAATAAGTTTTCTATAATTCGGCTACGAAAATATCTAGTTTTTGAAATGTTAATCTCCCGTTTTTTAAATTTATTATTATTATTATTATTATTATTATTATTATTATTACTATTTTTCATCTTCAACTATTAATAGTTAAATAGTTGGGAAGGGATTCTGAAACTCAGGAAAGCGTGCGCAGATGAGTTTCTCCCCCCATACGTCACATACAGTTTTTGACTGTTTTTGACTAAATAAATAAATAAATAAATAATTTGTATTATCACTTGTTCTAACTTCGTGTTTTAATATTTTGCTTGAAAATAGCGCGAAGGGATTCTTTCTGAGTACTGTATAATATTCACTGGGATCACAAGAGTGCAACTGTTGCCAATATGGCGGAAACTTTTTGACAGTGCGGTGTATGTTCATTGTATGTAAGGATTTCTTAAGATTTTCTTTACAAACCTGATATACAAAAGTGCCGTTTGTGGATTACGGTGGTAAGCAAATCACAATTATATGTGAGAAAGCACAAACCTTATTGAGTGACAATGATATCAGCTGAAAATGAGAAGTCTACCTTTGCGTATTTAGGGGCATAGGGGGGTGGTCAATCACTGTATATTTTGTAGTGTGTGGATTTTGTTATTGGCCACTCTGCTAATGATTGTTGTCACATTGTTTTTAATCGTTGTTTAATATTACTGCACGCAGGAAAATACTGCGTAGGCCACAAATTAAGTGATCTTATAATTACGAAGAAGCCAAAGCACGTGCATGATGGAGGAGTCATGGCAAATACCATCAAATGTGTTAAAAATAACGGAGCATCTGTGGGTTCTGCTGCAAAATCGTTGAGTGTTCCTAGAAGAAGTTTGCAGTGTCCTTTAAATAATATAGATCATAAAACAGCTCTAGGTCCTATCTGTTTAAATACTGTTTTACCTAAAGAAGAAGAAACCAGTCTAGGTAGATGGATACTTGAACTAGCCAGAAAAGGTTTTCTAAGAAAGAAGGAAGATCTATAGAGCAACGTTCAATAACTTTTAGCGGAGACATCACAATATCATTTGAAGAAGTTATAGGGTATATCGTGGGAAGTAATACGGATGACGTTCCAAGTCGCGTGGAAGCATTATACATTGGAATACGATTGAGGTAAACGAAGAAAATCTTAATTATGGAACTATCGGAAAAACGGGGGAAAAATTTAGAATACATAAATTATTAATAAAATATATTATTAATGTATTTGTTTTTTCTTCTCTATGAATCGCTGTGTTTTATTGAAAGCAGTTTGGCTCTCGAAGTAAATTTTTAAAAATAATGCCTTTTTGTTTTCCTTTGCCTGCCTTTGAATTTCAATTTTAATATTTTCAATTTTTTAAGCAAATTCAATCTCAATGTTTTTCTGGTCTATTTTTTTAGGAAGCACAGTACAAGTTACGTACTATTTTCTGAACCAACGATGATTGAAAGTTTAATTGTGAAATTAACAAATAAAAGGTGTGCACCCACAAGCTTTGTAAACCTTCACAAAGTGAATTCTCAAGCAAACAACCGAATGCTTCTGTTTAGTTATTTTTACAAAATTTGAATTGTGAAACTCGTATCAAAAACGAAAGATAACTGATGCGTGAAATCTTCATCATAACAAATTTGTGTTTTAAAATGTTCATTTTATTTTCAGCTGCTACGTTCATCCTTTAGTTATAACATATTGATTTCCAATGCCTACATTCCCTTTACAGTTATAGTTGCTACAAGTGAATAGACACATACCAATCTGTTTTTTTTGTTTGTTTTTTTGTTGTTGTTTTTTGCGAGTTTAATGTAAATACTATATTGAATTGTATACTTGTACTATTGATTTTTTCAAGTAATTAAAGATAGTTTTATGTTCTATTAATAAATGCTTAAATTACAGAATGAGCATGTAATATTTTTTTTAGATATTCATGAATTTTTTCCACATAAATAAAAGTAACTGCATTTGACATTTTGCATTTCCCTAATGTTTATTTTTGATCAATTGTACGAAACGAAATATTTCTAGAAAGTTTCAACACATACCATTTCTATAAATCCCTGAACACACAATAAGATTATTTTAGAAATTCTTCGAATGGCAGCTAATTGTATGGTTACGAGTAATTTAGTCTAGGTTTCAAATTCGCATTAAAACCGATTACCGTTTTTTCAAGGGAAAATTATTTCTCATTTATTTTTAAAATACAGTAGTTTCGAAACATACACATTCAAATGTTTGAAAACAAATTGATACTTTTCATTTCGTGTGAAGTTAAGGTTTTGCTATTGTTATTTTTCTTCATTGTTCTCTCTTTGTGTTCCCTATAAGCTTCGTACTTACGTGAATTAGTATAGCACCGAAATATGCCACGAAATGTTCCATTCCAAGTTTTAACGGAATTTATCGTATGATAAGACACGGTAGAGTTGTATTTTAAGTTCGATAACATTCATAATTCTGATAATACAATGGTAAGAAAAACAATAGTACCCAACACTAATAACTGAATCAACAATCCTGTATTCAAATGAAAACATTATTCAAAGGAAACGATGTGTACAACTCGTGTTACCTGCCGATAAAAGCTTTAGGTTTTTATTATTTTTACTCAAACATCTCCTTCGAGATTATGCCTTCTTGAAGCTCCTATTTACCACACAATAGGCCTACAAAACTACAATATTGGATACGCCAATGGTAAGAATTTACATAACGTATCATTCGCTAAGGTTAACACTTATGTGGTAGGTTTGGTTCTTAACCATGTATTTAATACCCGAAAATTAGCATTCAATATTATTATAGATTGGTGATGTTAGTAAAAATTCACGTTTTCTAAGTTGTGTTTTGTTGTTAATACTAATTAACCGACAGCAGACTATAATCATTTTTATATATTCCGTTACAATACTTGATCTGAACAGAGTATTTTTGACGAATCACAAGCAATTTTCCATAACATCATCATATCCAGGACAATTAAATGTTGCATGTTCGTCGTGTTCGTAGTTCTCAGCAATCTACCACGGAATACTTTTCTTCTTTTCAGATTGATCGGGGGAAAACTTCCTTTTCATTCCCGTCGGCGTAGAACAACACAGCCATCAACTGTGGTGATGGGATGTGAGCGGATGCAGCGACAAGGCACATTCAGAGGTCTGTTTTAATCTACATGGCCCCAGTAGTATATTTTTTAAAGAAGGAATTTGATAAAGTTAGTATCATGTGATATCGGACCAATTAAAGAAAGACGTCAAAGGTTTGAATTGAATGCATCACCTGCAATTACCTTTCTACAATTCATTTCCTGGGAAGTGAAACGTACCATATTATCAATTCCCAGTAATCGTAATGGGACCGTTTCCCTTTTCACCACGCAAAACCTTCCTTTTCATTTCCGTTGGCAGTGATGGACTAAGCTGATGGTCTGAGTGAAATCGCGTTCCACCGAATTTGAATACGGGAGAGCTCTACAAATTATGACGAAATATTTTCAACAGTCATTACAGGGCAGGTTTACTCGCTCTACGTCGAATTAGCTTACAAACCCAAGTTCCATATCGGCAGAACAATATCAGTGTACTTGAAATGTAAGTCCGTACTGAACACGAGCGCAGAATATTTGTTCAGTTTATAAACGAGAAACCCTTTTGAAGCCCTTCAATTCAACGAACCACAAAGGCACATCAACACGATTTGCAAGAAGAAATATAAGTAACATGTTGCTGAGTTTCAGCAAAACATGAACAGATTCTAGTACAATAAGAATGTAAAATACATTTTTCTTCTACCATTGTATAATTCATGATAATTTTATGGCTGCAACCCGTTGCATAATGATACTCACTACGATACATATTTCATTGTGATATAGGTTCATGTCCAATTACAGAGAAGCTTGCAAACCAAGTATTGATAATTAGTCATTGAGAATCGTTATAAAATATGTTTCGTTCGATTGTGTACGTTAAAATTGCATTTAATATTATATTACACTTCCCACTTTTAATTCCTTTTATAGTAATCTTTACTGAAATATTATTTGAAATAAATTGGATTGTAATTTCACTTTGATCCTATTTGACTAGCACAGTGGTAGTTATTGAGAGAACATTTGACTGACGTTAAGATCTGCACGCAAGTTATTTTGAGTTATATATTGCTGTCGTGTGGTTGTTCTAATAAAAATGACCAATTCTTTAGTTAAAAATGTCCAGGGAATGAAATGTGGAGTTCACACCTCCAGAAATAAGAGAAAAAGCGAAAATTGTAACGTCTGAATTGTTGCCATACTTTTCGTTCACCATCGCAGGCGGTCTGATAAAGCAAAGCCACCTGCGGTGGGTAGAATAGGGAGCAACTGCCACGAAACTATTCAATGTAAAAGTTTAACTAATAAAAGTCGTAGAAAAAGTACCGTATGAAACTCGATGTAATGGACATTAATACACTCCTGTGAAGTTTACGATACTCGCTCGTTCCTCGCTCGCATCGTAATATCACACTCGTGTATCACTACCCACCATTACATCATAGTTTCATGATGTACTATTTTCTACTGCCATTGCATAATTCTGTGATTTGATGGCTGCAACTCGTTGCATAATGATACTCATTACGATACAGATTTCATTATGATACAGGTTCTTGACCAATCACAGAGAAGTTTAAAAACCAATTATCTACACTTAATTAATCATTGAGAATCTTTCTAGTATATGTTTCGTTCGATTGTGTACATTAAAATTGCATTTAATATTGTATAATGATTGTTAGTTTTGATTTATTTTATTATTAGTCAATTTTACAAACAATATTATTTAAAATAAATTGGACCGTAATTTCACTTCGAACCTATTTGACTAGCGCATTGATAGTTATTGGAGGGAACATATGACAGACGTTAAGACTAGAACGCAAGTGATTTTGTGTTATATGTGACTGCCGTGTGATTTCCTTTAAAAGCCGGCCAATTCCTTAGTTTAAAAAGTCTAGTAAATCAGAAGTGGAATTGACACCTACAGAAATAAGAGAAAAAGCGAAAATGGTGAGTCGAAATTATTACTGCAACTCTTCTCGCATGCTGACTGGATCACCAAAGCCATCTGAGGCAAGGGTAGCGAGCTGTCCGTTAGGTGGCCTTGGCTGAATCCTGCATGTCAACTGCTACAAAACGATTGAATATAATAATTTAACTTATAAAAGTTAGCATACGTCGTAGAAAAAGTACTGAATGAAACTCGATGTAATGGGTACACTCGTGTGAAGTTTACGATACTCTCTCGTTCCTCGCTCGTATCGTAATATCACACTCCTGTATTAATACCAACCATTACATCATCGTTTCATAACGCACTATTCTCTCATATACGAAACATATCTTCTATCAGATAGCTATCAATCCGCTATGTTATTCTTTAGCTTCCGAGACATGTGGCAAATACGTAGTAATGTGAAGACTCATGGCTGGTACAGTGGAACGTAGTGATAACGCTGTTTCGCAGAATCTTCGGCCTGTGTGTTCCAACCCATCTGCACGGATCCGCTCTGATCGTCCCTTTAGCCGGTCC
The DNA here is from genome assembly GCA_011170035.1 of Teleogryllus occipitalis. Taxonomy (NCBI): domain Eukaryota; kingdom Metazoa; phylum Arthropoda; class Insecta; order Orthoptera; family Gryllidae; genus Teleogryllus; species Teleogryllus occipitalis. The sequence continues at coordinate 50,696 of BLKR01005436.1, forward strand.
CAAGCAGATGGTGATTGAATAATTGATGCCAGCGGTACGTTCACTGCTATGGTCATTACTATGGTCCCATTTCTGTAGTGATTGTATTACCCCGAATCTGAAGGAGATTCCTTTCTCGCTGAATGGTGAGATTTGCGTCAACCTACTCGTCGCTTCGATGTATCTCCCGCCAGCGGGGCACCGCCCCAGTCGGAGCAAGCTCTAAGGTTCGACCGGTCTCCCGGCATGTGTGGTAATGTAGTGCATGTTAGTGTAAGTAATGGGTAAGGATAGGACAAACAAGAGGAAGGAAAGATCGCGCGCGGTCCATGGCCCGTTTGTTGGGTTATTACTCCGGCTTTCGCCTGGTGTTGATCGAAATAAGCATGGACGAATACCAGTCAGAGCAGCTCACTGCTAGGATTCCCTTCTAGACAGGGGCTGAATTCGATTGAGCTGCATAGCTGGGGCCGATATTCTGCCACCGTCGGGACTCGAACCGTAGTACCTGGTGCAGTCACCGCTCGTGATTTTCTAGACAGGGAAGTCTGCAATTACATTGCATTGCATTGCATTGCATTGCCTGCATTGTTTTTCTATTCATAATCTCTTTCGATACAGACGCACGGGGGTAGCGCTCCTACAGCATATTGGGAAAACTAGTTAATGCGCAATTCGTCTCGCTGAGCTGCATAGTAATGCTATCTGGTAAGCACGCCTTTCTACAGATCCTACGCCGAACTGTTCTCAGAGGCCTTCCCGCAATATATTTCAGTATAAATTCTGTGGTGGTAGCCAAAATCTTGAAGTAACCCATTGTAGATATGGGGATAATCAACCACAACAATAAAAATAAATAATATATATATTTCTTTCTTGCCCAAAGTAACGTTCGGGAACAAGATTTCCCATACTCAGTGGGTCTCTAACAAAAAGGAAAAATTGAGATATTAACATAAAGAAGAACTATGATATAAAGAATAAAATTGACAAAAGAAGTGAAATAAATAAAAAATCAAATTTAAAAAAATTAAAGTAACTTAATGACCAAGCAACGTGGATCACACCTAAACATTTACAATAAAATAGGATATAATCCAGAGATGAACCACTAGGGTGGCCGCCATGTTGTAGAATAGTGGGAAGTGGAAGCCCACCCAATAGTGGTGGTGGAGGGGGGAGGGTACTGGAAGAGAAGAAGGTGTAAGTCATAAAAGATTTTATGACTGATATGACTTTTTAATAATGGAAAGGACGGGATAATATTGTTCCCGAAAGTTACTTTAAGCATGAAATAAATGTATATTATTTATTTTTATTATGGTTGATTATCCCCATATCTATAATATAATTCTATACGTTTGTAGTAATGGTGTCCGAAAACGGTTAACATCGTGTACCACAAGACTAGTCAAAAATGACCGTCAGAGATTGCCCAGTGGTACAACTGTTGCTTCTGCAATATATATATATATATATATATATATATATATATATATATATATATATATATATATATATATATATACACTTACGCTTATACTTATATGCACCACAGCACCACACAAATTAGAGGACCAGAAGGGAGCTAAGAGCTTAACAAGGCTGGAGCGGTGCCCTTCTGGGAGTAGAAACTTGCAAGATAAACCAAAACGTGTAGGTCGGCACAGAATCTCATGTTCCAGAGGTAAAGGAACACTGGAATTTCAATTCTATAAAAATTATTACAGTACTGCGACTGATGTCTAAATTAGGTGACGCAGGCGGAAACACAGAATTCTTACTCACTTATAAAAACGGGGACCCTCAGGCACTCAGCAAACGCGTCACAAACAATAGCTTGCAACGCTCCACTTCTGGAGAATAATGAGCAGCCCCCAGTTCCCAATCCCTTGTAATTTGAATGGAACACATGTTCTTTTCGTTACGCATTTTTTCCCCGTTTCGATTTCCGCCCCCGGTGACGGGCCCAGGCCACGGCAGAGTCCGCTGACGGGGTGTGGGGGGGGGGGATGAGGGGCGGGCGAGGGTCGGCGGGGCGTGCAAGGGCGAGGGCGCCCCTGAGTTGAGGGGCAGGCGGCACCCGCAGGCGAGAAGAGTCAGCAGGAATTTTATATCAGATCCAATAAAGCAGCTGCCACGGCCGGCGCGCCGCGCGATTGGCTGCTCCGCGACCGCCCGCAGCCTCGCGCAGCCGCCGCGGGGCAGCGCTGACTGCTAAACAAGTGAGCGAGCTGCCGATAGCGGAGGCCGCCGCCCCGCCGTCAGCTCGTTTCAAAAAGTTTCAAAAATTCGGTTAAATGAAAGGAAAGAAAAAAAACAACTAGCAATTAGGTGTCTTCAATTGTGAATATACAATATCTATACTGTGTATCTAAAAAAGAGAATTATAAGTGACAAATAGGAAAAAACAATTTAATTTTGCCAGGTTTTAGCTCACCTGGTGAGTCCCTTTTTGTGAGCAGAAAATAGGAGGCTTTTGCTCTGGATAGGGATGCTATAGCTTTAATATTATTATTATTATTATTATTATTATTATTATTATTATTATTATTATTATTATTAATATGCAGAAGTAGGCACAGGGCTACAATAATTAGGAATGGTCAAGCCAAAACATGAATCAAATGTGTTTATTAATACCTCTGAATTGCAGCAATTCCATACAGGTGAATATTTTTTTTTAAAAGCTCGTCGTGTTTTCCAAGGCCGAACATTGTGTCGAAATGCGTCGTTATGTACAAAATACTATTACCTCCAATTAAGAATGGTTTCATAAATAATTTGTGAAATTATGAATGAATAACGTGTAATTGCTGTTCTGCAGGCACAGCATTTTTGATGTGTCACAAAAATCACAAATTTGTAACATAACAAAATTAAAGATTCAGTAAATCGATTTGCAAAACAGTATATTTTTAAGATTTTGAACTAACATTTACGTCTTTTCATGGACCTAGCATCGTGAATGTAATATGTGCTACGACTCAACTGCTATGACAATCACGAGGTGAATGTTGAATTGCAGAGGAGTCATTATAATTGACGAAAACATTTTATAACATAATAGGATGATACTGTCAGATAAAAGTAAATTATTTGTAAGCTGATATGAGTATGTTTTACCTGACAGGAAATTTTTGTTTTGTGTCTGTGGTGGACGAGGGTCTTTGCAAATCTGAACGAAACTTGTGTGGTACCATGGTGAGAGCTAACGTTTCCGAAAAAAAGCCAATCAAAATATATTGAGTAAACAAATTTAAAAGAATGAACATATGCTTTATTTATCTCAAAACAAATGTTTTTGTACTGGGTGAGTTTCATTTCCATACAGGCAAATTGTTTGTCAACTGAAAAGTTTGCTTTGAAGTGAGAGTAATTATAGTAGCCGCTCTTTTGTGACATTTCGGCCCACTAGTCTGCGTGTGTGGTGTGCCAACTGAATACCTTAACATTTGCCTAGTCATCATTCAAAACTACATAATGTTGACATCAATTCAAATAAAATTCAATTTTTGGTTGTACAGATAGAATAATTATCATCACGTCTCGTTTATTGACTTCAGTCCAGTTTATTGACCTTTACTGATACGTCTTATCAAAGGTGCTACAACTGTATCAAGTAGAATTACTTTTTTTCACTTCCACGCCCGTAGTCATTACAAACATCACTTACCATCGCCATCAACCATCAACTCTAATCATTACCTCCATCCATTCCAACCTCGGTCACAACCACCCTCGTCATCACTTCCACAACTACCAAAAAACAACTTCAACCTGAATCTCAACAATCACCGCCATCAACTGCAATCAGAAATACCACCGTCATCTTATTGTTTTTTTCTAATTACTCCCATCACTATCATTATTATCATATTCAACTCCAACTCCAACCTCAGCAGCAAACTCAACCAACGTCATCACCATCGTCAACCTCAACAATAACTACATCTCCACTTCAATCAGCGTTCTCTTTACTAACCACCAAACCCAAAATATATTACAATTACTACTACAACTGCTATCACAACCTTCACTTTCAACAAGCTTAACAACCTACACCATATTACTGTCATATCTAGCGTCATTACTAACATTTAATTATTACTACCTCAACTACATACCAATGGTTCAAAATGTCTCTAAAACTATAATAATCACCTGCGACTATTCTCTCTGGAATCACACAACGCTAGCACCTGTCACAATCGGCTCTTGCATTGCTATCTCCACCACACCATCACCATCAATTGCTGCGAAACCCTCCTGCTCTTCAACGCCTCATCTAAAGACTTCGCGTTTCGATTCGATTCGTCGCAGGAGTAAACGCGCTCTCTTTTTTCTCCGCCGTCTTCTTTTCTCCACCACTTGTGTCAAATTTTCACTTCTTCCTTTTTTCGCCACTCAAAGCGTATTCTTTCCCACCCCCTCCCCCCGTCCCTTCGAACGCCGCCGCGCTCTCGGCGTAAAAATCACGAGGCTTCAACTTCTCCAACCATCTCCACCGCCTCCAACCCAATATAAATAGTGCTTACGTCTATTGTAAAAATATTGTAGAGGATCCGCTGCCGACAACGTCAAGTTCTCAACTGCGGCGGCTGGCGCCTCTCTTTTTTGCTTTAAAAGCTCCTTTCTTCAATTCCCGAATACATCAAAAATATCTCGCGGACTCCCTGCCAATCCTGTTCCTTTTCAAACGTCGGCATTTGAATAATTTCAAAAGCGCAACTCCATGCAGGTGTGAATTTCTCTACCGCGAGTGTTCTGAAGAGAGCACTGACGTTGCTCTATCGGTTCTAGGAATTGCTTTCGCTGAAAAAAAAATAGTTTGGAAGTCACTTTTTAGCTTTCACTTACAATGAGTTATGGGATTACTTATTTTTCTCTCTGATAGAACTTCTTTAGTAATGAACTGCGACATTTTAAATGCGAATTTGGACTCGCTATGAATGCTTTCATTATACGTAAGTTTTAAATATTCTGATAATCATTTTCGTTATACACCATCTCATATTTTTAAGGACATACACGCACACACTCGAACACCCAAGATGTTTCAGAGAAATGTGTAGCGCCAAACATTCGTATATTTCATGAAAGTTAAATGTATTTCGTTCATTTTATATTTTTGTGCTTTCAGATATTTTGTAAAGTGACATGGTACTGATTTAAATGTGAATTGGATTGTAATCTTGATTTAAAATCTTAAAAACCCTAACCAATTTATTTCCATTTAAAATACGTTTCTTTTGAACTAACTTATCGTGTTGAAAATTATTGCAACATTGAATCGACTTTTCAAAGGCACATGTGACGCCGAACGTGTGATCGGAAACTGTTGAATCAACTTAGCCAGTTTTGTTCAATTATAATGCCTTCCAACGCAATTATTTTAAATTCCTAAATGACACACATAGTGGAGTATAGGTCTTGAATGAGAAGTTAGATGTCAAAGTTATTGCATTTGTCTTTCCACACACCTCGCCGTGCTGATGCAGCATCGTTTATCATTCTTCTGCGCCTTTCTTTAAATCAGCAGTTTTTTTCATTTCCGAAGGAGAGTTCAGAAAAAAGATACGACTAATGTTATTAAATACCTCGAGATGCCATAATGTCAATTAGCTACACAATTCCTGCGTATGAACACTAAAAAAGAAAAAAAACAACAATTTCTTCTCCTGAAGATTGCAGCTCTGCTGACACCATCATCTTGTTAACGACCTTCACCTTTAAAATATATCAACGGTTCAGTTTCAAAAGGCAACAACCAAACATTCAAAATTTTCCAATATTGCCATTTTGAGGTTTCTTATCGCTCTGAAAATGGCTACTGATGTGCTAAAAATTTCAAATTCATCTCATGTAACTGCAATTTTCTGAGCGATATTAACTTTTAAAACAGGAATATTTTAAAAAGTTTGAGTTTCAAGTTGTCATTTGGAACTAGGCCGTCAATTTTGCACTCACATGCGGGATCAAAAATGCGAAATATCCTCACTCTTTCTTAATGCTTGAAATTCTAATATAGTCTTTGTGTCTAATTCGTTGAAAATGATGTGGGAATACACTGTATGAAAATTTATTGAAAAGGGGGATTTCGTGCTCTAGAAATGTTTAAATACGAGTCCCCGCTCCAAGATCCTCTACAAGTATAAAACTCTTTATCAACACTCTTTCAAGGAAAATTGAGACCAAAAATGCCTCCTAGAAGAAGTACGTAGAAAGAAGCCGACAAACATTGATCTCTAGAATCAATTACTCCACCTTTTAGGAATTGTTTCATTTTTTAGATGAATTCAACCACAGATTCAAGGTTATTCAGGAAGCCAGAAACAAAAGAGTATTCATGAGTCAGATTCAATGAATTGAAAATTCCAAAGTTCGAAAAGATACAACCCTCGTTCTTCTCATGGGCATTTGTGAGGGTTGAAGTGCTTTAAATGACTTTAAATGAAGTTTCTCAAAAACTCAATAGATTCCTGTGAAAAAGACCTTCAAATTTCGCATTTACAGAAATGCTTAGTTGCCGTTTTCTTCAAAACGTCTTCAAATTTTTCAATGAAAATTAATATTTAGAACGAAGTTTTACTCTTCTTTAATACTCATGAAGTAATATTTCCGATCTACAATTAGGAAACCGAAAAGTTGAGAAAATGTCAAAAAAATGTACTTTGTGCGACGATAGATGGCAGCTAGCAAGAGGATGGGGCAAGACCGTTAAGTCAGTCCACACCAAGGAAATTAGTAAACTTTACTTCGAGAAAGTCTGTGTCATTCTGTAGCACAACTAGTTTTAACTCGTTGAATTTCTTCAATAAATAATCCCTGAATGTCTAATTCATTTGCAATTAGTGCGGGGTAGTATTGGGAATAGTTGCAAAAACTATAAATTTAAAAGTATCTTTTGGACGAAGTTTAGTAAACTTTCACATCATGCTTCTCTGATTCTTAATTTATTTCTTACTTATCTCAATTGATGTAAAGAGCTAAATATTAAAATACTTGCGTTTCATGTATATATTTAAATCACACTTTAATTGTTTCTATTAGTAATGCTTTATTTTACTGTTAGGTTTGTTTGAAAATTGAAACATTTGTATTTTATTTTAAAATTATTCTTAGAAAACTGAACTTCTTTTCATTACTGCGTAGTTTCATTACTAGAGCACTTCTTTTGTCCTTTTCTCGTTTTCCAAAGAGACGATTGAGCATCCGACATGTTCACTTGTGAGCGTATAGATGGGGACCGTTCCCCCCTGAAACTTTCGAACATTTTATTACAGTAAATATGTTTAATTACCGAGTGTTCCCCAGTTTCAAGCTGACGACATTTGGGGAAGATTCTACAATTTGGCAATTCTGTCAACGGTTCAACATCTAACCAATTGTTTTAATTAATTGTATCAGTAAAGTTTTATTTAGTAAAGTTTTCACTAGTAAAGTATGTTATGTGCAAATAAAGACGTTTAATGGAAAGTGGACTTAGAGGAAGATAGAGAGGCCCAGAAATGTAGTTGCCCCTTTAGCTTACCTCCGCCTATGATCATGTTTTACTCTGGAAATATAATAGGCGCCAAGTAAACTGAGTAAATATATGTTTCATTCTTCATGAATTAAATTAACTCGTTTTTGTTTTATATATCATTCTCAGAAACATGGATATACTTCATGTCATATCTTTCAAATTCGTTTTCATCTTTTTTACGAATGCACTGAAATATATTATTACATGGTTCACAATTAAAAATAATATAAGAACTGCACACGAGTCAGAAATGTCTATAATGCTTGTTTTACACGAATAATGTACACGTTCTTTTCTCCTCTCCGTGTAATATTATACATTCCGAGTATTCTGGAGATTTTATTCGAAATTCCTAAGTACTAAATTTCAACGCAGAGGAGTTCCAGAAGCCGACATTTCTTTTCGTAAAAAAAAAAAATCTTGCTGACCGCAGGAAACGCGCCAGAAACCACGCCCTCTGACCTTTTCCTCTTGTTTTAATAACGTTGGAGAGTCGCCATCGAAATGACATCCTGTTCTAGGAAACTACTCCGCGTCCGCATGGGCGGCAACGGTCATTTCCCCTGGGCGAAGGTTTCCCCCCCCCCCAGTCCTACCAACCTCGGCGACGCCCGACCTCCGACCGAGCGAGATAACGCCGTTATGTTAACATCCCGCTAAGCGGACGAGGTTGAGGATGCGAACGAGCTAACGGTATCTCGCCCCGCCCCCTCTTTACACCCAACCGCGAGGACTCCAATAGCGGTTTTACGACGGTGTAAACTGTCAACAAGTATCGAAGATGGGGCTCGCACCGCTCGCCAGATAGCGCGAATGTCGACGTGATTCAGGTGCGCGTACGGGAAGTGCTGTCGGGGGGAAATGCGACCACTCTACCCGCTGACTTGTCGGGGCGGAAAAATAAAAAATGATACAATTCCGTGGTGGTGGTAGTGGTAGTAGTAGAAGTCTTGTGGTAATCCATAATGAGAGATAGGGATAACCATCCGCAGCAATAACAGTTTTTATATTTATTACAACATGCCCAAAGTTAACTTTTGAGAAAACAATTTCCCATCTTCTGTAGGTCTCAAAACAAGAAAAAATTGAGAGATTAACATAAAGGGGGCAAATGGACATAAATCAAAAATATGAATTAAATTAACAAATGAAATGAAGTAAATATTTATATAATGAAATGAAATATTTTCAATTTTATTTCTGATTTTTGCTTAATGTCCATTTGCTCCCAATCTTTAGATTAATCTCTCAATTTTTCCTTCTTTTGTTAGAGACCCACTGAAGGTAGGAAATTGTTTTTCCAAAAGTTAACTTTGGGCATGTTGTAATAAATATCATAACTGTTATTGCTGTGGATAATTATCCCTAGCTCTCATCATTAGAAATAAGCCAGTTGCCGATCCGGTGGCCGAGATTGTTAAGGTAGAAGTGTAGTGATTTCACACCAAAGTATCGCGGTTCGAGTCCCGCCTCGGACATGGTTGAATTTGTGTTCGTTCTTTCACCCCTTATCATCACCATTTCGTTTCATCTTCATAGTTACCATAACGTTAACTCCAATAGTGGTCGCTAATGACCTAGATGTTGATGCGACCTTAAATAAAAAATAAATCCAGTTGTGCTGCGTCCCGTAGCACTGATTAAATAGAAAGGCAATTCGATCGAAAACTTTCCTTCAAATACCTATTAATGTGTCGTACGTTGAGACCTACAAATTGATGTACATCCATATTTTTTTACAATAAAACTAATGGACCTCAATTAGTAAGGCAGCATGTAAATTACAGTATATTCTAATATTCATGCAAAAAACTACCAACTTCGTATAAAAATAATAGCCCTTCAAAATATGAAAAATCTCAGGTATACGACTGCAGTTTTCAAATATTTTGCTGCCTGTTATTCCTCATGTTGAAACAAATATTTTCCGCCTAGGATCACTTATCCTTTAAATCAAGGGGCGACGCGTGACATAATTGCGTTCACAAAATTTGTCGAATATTCGGGCGTATTTTTATACAGCAACTGAGAGATGTGCTATTCGGTATATTTTTCGAAGGGTGCTCTAAATTTTAAACTTTCAAATAACTTTATCGGCATTATTTGTCCACATTATATTCAATAAACCTTCTAAACACCTTACGACTATATTGATGTTCTCATGGCTCTAACAATCATTGATTCGTTGTTCCTACGACGACGGACGTAATATGAGGTCTATGTTTGAGGTTGCTTATAAATAAAATTCATTTGATGGAGGTCAAAGTTTCGTATTTTTCGTGAACTTTAGCTGATTTATTAAAGACACTTAAATTACAAAATTCGGCAAATTTTTAAACATTTAACTGACCTCATTTGTTGCTTGTCTTTTAATTTCAAAAGAGCTTTGACATTTCCACAGATCAGCTTGTAAACTTCATAACTGGACACCATGAAGTGCCTGGTGTAAAGGTTATTATTCTTTGTAATTTTAGTTCCCAAATTTAATAATGAAAGGCAAAGTAGGTCTTTCTGCACCGTCAAAGGCTTCCCTTCAAATCCAAGTGAACATTTTTTTTGTTTTAGCGGAACTACACTACGTTTTTGAAAACTTTCCCAATACGCATGCCAACGCTACAAGTCATTAAACGCGTCATAAAATCAGCGCTAAATCGAAAACAAAAAACCGTTTCATTCACAAGTTCATACTAAGAGTTTGAATGACACGCATTGCCAGGCACGGGAGGAAGACACCTAAAAACCGAGAGCCTCCGAACATAGTGATGAGTGGTATCGCTTATCATGAAAGTAGTACAAACCTCTGCGACCTATTGTGCCATTACGTGTAAGCGGAGAGTTCTTAATTTGATGCAGTAATATTAGAGACTACAAAGAACCTGTCAAAAATTACGGGACCAAATTTAGCTTCTCATACCAATAATTCATGATAATGGATATTAGAATATAATTTATTTTATGTTAATTTTTTTAAGTATTGCCACTTAAAAACTTTCTGTTTTAAAAGTAATACGTTCTTACGCAGTTTTCTAGGAGACCGCGAAACGATTTTGGTGAATTTCTAAAGGACTACCAGCTGACATTTTAGTCTACTTGCCACGACCCATGGAGGAATCCCTCTTACAATTAGTTGCATGATATAGAATATGGTGTCGTAAAGAAATCTGTGTTATAGTTTTCTTCTATCTAAATACATAAACATTTTGAAAGGGCTGTTTTCTTAAGCAGTCGGATTGGATCGCCAGTAATAAAGAAGTATTGTTTAAATGTCACTTTAAAGTAGAAAAAGTAAATCTGGGAGAGATACTGAAATAAATATCTAAAAAAGAGTGATAATATTAAATGCTTTCAAATGTTTGCTTAAGAGCACATCCAGTTTTATTAATACCATCCTTTTATGCAAGAAATAATAACTCGTGAGCTTGAAGGAGGATTCGGAGAGGCGCAACCTACTTCTGACCCACTCTCCTAGTGCTAGTGCGCGTTCATAGACCTCCCTCTAAAGTGAACTTCTATAGTTTGTTCTCATTACTAATTACTCTGTGTTAGCGAAGAGGAAATTCCGATGGTGGATTTAACATGGCACCATTTCCAGGTAACAGCAGCACACGAAACGTGTAGCCAAAAATAGCCCTTGTGTCCCACAATCAGGAGTTACCTGGCATGGAAACACGAAAACGGTGTAGTTGTGACCACGATAGCGATTTCGCATGTCGCTATTACTTGTTGAAAGTCGTTGCGACCGCAATTTCGTGGATGTCGGCCTTGGGGGTTTGTCGTTTCGACAGTGGAACGCCCAGTAGTTTCCTTTATAATGCCACATTCGAACTCTGGAATACGATGAATAAACTGTTCGTTTACTGGCTTGGGTTTCCAAGAGCATCAAAGCGGGAGTGGTGGCTCAGTGCATCAACTGACGTCACTAGGATCGAGTTCCGACAGCGGCTGGATTTTCGGCATTTGCTTTTCAATTAGGTTGAATTCAGTTGCTGTCTGGAGAAGAATTCTAGCAGCCGGCTGCTATAATCTGCAGTTTTCTGAGATTTATCCTATTAACACCAGGCGAATGCCGGAGCAGTACCTTAACAAACGGGCCATGGACCGCGCGATCTCCCCTTTCCATTCCTTGTCATATCCTCACACACGTACACTAACATACACTACACTAACATACATGCCGGGAAACCGGTCGAGGACAGAACTTGTTCTGACTGGAGCGGTACCCACTAGTGGGACATACCTGGTTGGGGAAAACCCCGCTAGTCGACGGTAGGTCGGCGCCGGATCTCGCATCCAGAGGGGGAAGATCACAGACACCTTCCGATGAAAAAACCTGCACTTCACTTACGGGATTCATGACCTTGGTAGTTGACGCGCCCGGAATCTCTAACAATCAATCAATCCAAGAGCCTCAAGTTAATATTTCTCTGAAACAATAATATCGTAATTATTATCAATATTAAGCAATTTAAATAATTGTCGTTAGATGTAAAAGCTTTACTGCTAGCAATTCTAATAAGTTGTAATATTTTTTTGTGTCATCATCCAAAATATTGTACGTGAAGTCGGAGAAAATTTGCACTAAAATTTTCTTGTAGCGGATTTTTAAACCAGAGAAATTGCTAGGAAGAATAATTGACTTGCGCAGTATTCCAGAGACCTTTTGTTATTATCGACGTTGTTATCTTCTGACCATTTCTAGACGAATGCCGAAACACCACAGTAAGGCTGAGGTGGGTCAGGGCATCAATTGATTTTGTTGCGGTATCCAGATGTTCTCAGTTGCAAGTGCGACCGGAGGCAGGATTATCGACACTAACTAGAGAGCTGGGTCGATTGCAGCCACTTTAGAGAGGAATTCTAACAACCGTCTACTCTCAACATTAGTTTTTTGTGATTTCTCCGATGAACCTCAGACGATCAACATTATCCAAGGATTTTTTAACCTTATTTTTTAACCAGAAATAAAAATATGCCAAAAATATTTGAATATTGTTTCCTTTGCATAAACTTTACATCACAATATCGGTAATACAGACGATTAGACACGGTTACTTCTCCGAGAAGTTCAGCAAGTAATTTTTAGCAGAATGTTGTTACAAAATATTTTGGTTGGTTGGTTGTTAGTGATTCCGGGCGCGTCAATTACTATGGTCATTCATTCCGCATGCGTAGTGCGTGTTTTTGCTTTGGAGGTGGCGGTGGTCTTTCCCCACTGTATGGTGAGATCCAGGGCCGACCTACCGTCGACGACTAGCAGGGTTTTTCCCAACCAAGTATCTCCAACCAGGGGGGCACCGCCCCAACCGGGACAAGCTCTAAGCTCCCGAGCGGTCTCCCGGAATATGTGGTAGTGTAGTGCATGTTAGTGTAAGTGTGTGTGTAAGGGGAGAGGATAGGACTAGGAAGAGGAAGGAAAGATCGCGCGCGGTCCGTGGCCCGTTTGGTAGGTACTGCTCCGGCATTCGCCTGGTGTTGATTCCGGTAAACCTCGGAAAAATACAGACTAGAGCAGCCACCTGCTAGAATTCTCTTCCAGATAGCAGCTGAAATCGACCTACCTAGTGTTTAAAATCCTGCTACTGTCGGAACTTGAATCCTAGGACCTCCCGGTCATAGGGACTGCAATGGCATCAGTTAATGCCCTTAGCCAACTCTCTTGGTAAGTTATTTCGGGAGAAGAGATAGACGTTATGGACACATCATGACTACTCGATAGAGTAATTTTTGTGTACATTCAAATAACGCATTTTTTTACATTATATGATTTTTTTTTCTTTCTTATCGTATGTTTTGCTTATTTTCTACTTAAAAAACAAGTCACTTTTTTGGCGAGTTTAAGAAACAAACTATTAGATGTAGACTGAAAATCGAAAAAACATAAGAGTCTGCTATTAACATTTAAAAACTTATTAAAAAGTTATTCTTATTTCGTCAACGTAATTACAGCAAATGAGATGCGCAACGAAAGTAGAACACTATTCTTGTAGTCATGGTCGTGATGTCTTGAACTTTGTCTTTTGAATCAACGGGTTCCGTGCACGTGACTTTTCGTGATCTCACCCAGAGATTGCGTGCTAGTAATCTAGAGAAAGTGTCAGCTGACTCTCAGTACATATTTGTGCATGGATATTACGTTGCAAGTATCTCGACGCCCTTTATTACAAGCAATTGGCTTTACCTTTGTGGCGTTCGCTTAAACTTTTCAAGTCAATTACCTTCTATCTTTGACATTTTCATCCTGGGTTAATGATCACCGTCTCCAAGTCACGCTTTGCTAATAAACGTGAAAACATTGGTTACATCTTTTCGGAGAATGATTCGATGAATTGTCAATAGAGTCGGGTTCATTTTATTCAGAGCGTGGGATCCCAAACATCAACTCATTGTCACATGCATTAATTTCTACATGCAATTCAAGAAAGCGCGTTAGAAGTCTTATGTCTATAATGTGTAAACAAATGAAACATTTGGAGGCTGAGTACTTACGTGGAATATAGGATATGAATAATATACTTTACGAAGGGCAACACGGTTTTAGAAAAACTGAGTCTCTTAAAAATTTCTGATTATCTTGATGAAGGTTCCATCATTAACACAATTATTATAGATTTCATCAAATCTTTCGACTCCGTTCTGCAGGATAAGTTAATTCAAAAGATTAATAAGCTTAACATAGAAGAATTGCTCTTTGGATACCAGAATTTCTCGCACGCTTATTCAACGAGTGCGAACTGGGTCTAATATCTCTTCGAAGACATACGTATCGTCCGAAGTGCCACAGAGAAGTGTCCTTGGGCCGTTATTATTTATAGCAAATATTAACAATATTTTGTAGAATATTGAAAAAATACATATTTTTGCAGATGATTGTATAATTTATCGGGAAATTAAGAAGACCAGTGATAGAGAAATATTGCTGGCTGATTTCGAAAGGCTAGAACTATAGCCTACCACAAATGGAATGAAATTAAATCTCAATAAGTTCAAGTTTATCAGGTTTGCGTGTTTTAGAAAGGCAGACATGATCGAATATAAACTGGGAAATCAGAATATTCCGCGATGTCAATACTGTTCATATTTGGGCATTGTAGTAGTACAGGTGGATCTGGGATGGGCGGAACATGTAAATTACGTAGTGAAAAGGCGTGGAAGGCGATACACTTTGTGATTAGAGTACTTAGGAATGGAAGTGAAAAATCACGGGAATTAGGGTGCACATGCCTAGGACAACCGATTTTAGAATATGATTCCTTATGTTTGGACCGAAATCTCTTAGGGCAAATAATAAGAATATCTCGTATTAATATACTTGTATCTTTCGAAAAAAGTACACACATGTGCTGCAATTTGTTTGGGAAATGACGTCCTAGTTCTCTATTTATATCGTGGGAACCTTTGGAAAACTGCATAGATATTTCGCGACTTTGTGCATTAATCAAATAAATAAGAGGTGATCGGGGGAAGTGTGGGTAAGATTATCAAAGCGAACATACGTCGCGCAGAAAGATCATGGTTCGAAAATTTGGCAGAGAAAACAGAGTACAGATATTGGTATATTCTCATTTGTGAACAGAACAATACAAAATTGGAACAAATTACCTGCAACAGTGCTGGAGACTTTCCCGCATATTGTCAAAAATTTTAAAAGAAAAATAAAGAAAACGTAATTTTTCAAAAATATATTAACATTAAAATTAATAATTTTATATTGTTATTGTTTTATATTAGTAGACCAGCTTTAGCATGATCCGTTAAGTAAATTAATTCTGTCAAATTGCATTAAGTAATATGTATATATTATAATGTTTGATTGTTTGTTTATGTATTTTTAGTAATTGTATGTAGAAAACGCTCTCAATGGAATTTTTTCTGTGTATTCCTAAGTAGCATAATAAATGTTATACATGTCATAAAAAATACGTCGATTCACGCCCCGATAAACGCGGCATTCACGATGTACGCAGACGCAGAAAGATACACCGCCCGCGCTCCCGCAGCGAATAAATCGATTATATATTAGGTTATATACTACATCGAGGAGGGGTTATATACTACATCGAATGCCGAGTGACTAGCAGCGTTTGACAGAATCAGACGTCAGTCCGCTGCTTTTTGTTGGCCGAACATTGATTCATTTATTTCTACTATAAGAAGCTCAGTATTAAAATATATATTAACTCATTATCTTGAAGCCGTTTATTGAGACCGACGTGATATCCTCCAATGAAATTTTAGAGAATGCTTATGTACTACCTCCAACAAAAATGTATGGACCACACGCTTTTTGCTCATCCTGTTTCCCCTCTCATCTCTAAGAACGTTTAAGTACCCTCAATCCGTTAGGGCCTCTCCCATAATGTATTTAGACCTGGAAATTGTTGAACACTGATGTTGAAAAGCCAATGCTAGAATTAAGCAGTAGAAGAATAAAAGAAAATTAACTAAACGTAGTTCCTTTCGAAACAATATTTTGCCGGAAGAGCTAAGTTGGTATACGCTTCAACTATTTGGGGCCTAAGAATCCTTTAAAATTCAACCTCAAAATATCAACCTTAGTATTTGAAGGGCGATTTCGTATCTACCTTTCCTCTCCAAGACCATGGAAAAGGCCTCAGGACTCTTCCTTATATTTCAACCAAATATGTGCAATGATCATCCATGTATGAACCGTCTTCCATTAACGCTTAAAGACTTAAGAAGTGAAAGTATGCGGGTATTACTCCAGAGCTTGAATTAGACTACAAATATGTACAATGGATATTTGAAGCTTGCTCCTTTATAAATGCTTTGTTGACGGAAACGTTAGGTAGTGCACGGTCTGACTGCCTGAAAAATCAGGACAATCAAACATTCAATGGCAAAAATCAGCCTTAGAAGGGAGTAGCCCATTTTAACGTCTTGTGCTGCTGAGACTCACGTGATTGACGTTAGAACCGTAAAGAGGAAACTTACGCGTAAGGTACTTCCTTTCGCATCACATCATAGTGCAGGATTGTAAGGATAACCTTAGAGTTATACTAATCTGTGCAAAATAAATGCTGTGTTTACTAAGCCTCAGGATAACATAACATTTTCACTAATAAACAATATGAATCTCTGAGAATGACTCTTTCGTAAGAATCTAATGATGGTAGGTCACGTTGATATGTAATTCCTTCTGAGATTTGTCAGTGGCATTGTCATCATACGGTTTTAAACGCGCATCCATTTTGGAGCAAGTTAAAGGAATGTCATACATAGGAATCAGACGTAAGCATGGCTAATGTAAATGATAATTTGTTACGTATGGTTTTTTACGGTCAACGATTTTATTTTGCTATAGTGCGTGCCGCAAGCACACAAAAACTCTTTCTGAACTCCAACGTTATGAGATCATTACGTCACGTGTCTGATGATTGATAGGGCAGTAGGAAAACGCGTTAAAAATGTGCCTTAAACACCCTCTTGATTAACAGTTTTCCATGGTTTCACCAATCAACACCAGACGAATCCCGGAACGGTACATTAGAAAACGTACCAAGGACCGCGCGTAATCTTTCCTTCATCTTCCTTGTCCTATCCTCATCCCTTACACACTCATTTACTCTAACATGCACTACACTATCACATATTCAGGGACACTGGTCGGGAGTTTAGAGCTTGTCCCGGCTGGGGCGGTGCCCCGCTGGTGGGAGAGTCCTGGTTAGGGGGAAACCCCGGTAGCCGACGGTAGGTCGGCGCCGGATCTCGCCGTCCAACGGGAGATCACGGCCACCGATGAAAAAGCATGCACTACACTTACGGGACGAATGACCTCGGTAGTTGACGCGCCCGGAATGACTAACAACCAACCAAGCAACCCTCTTGTTTAAAAGATCGACTTCCCTCGTCAAGTAACCTTGGCCAAGGCCTCTGGGTTTCTACTCGAATGGATTATACGACACGGAAGGCCCGTGACGCGGCGCCTGTCACCTGTGTCGGCGGCGGAGGCGGTGGAGGCGGCGGCGGCGGCGGCGGCGCGAGGCTCGGGGAGCGCAATCGATCGCGACGCCGATGACCTCGGCAGAGGCGGCGGCGGCGGAGGCGGCGGAGGCGGTGTTTGCGCTCGCGGCCAAGAGCACACGAGAGGCCGTTCGCGCCTCGCTCACCACCTCCCTCCCCCCTCGGCCCCCCCCCCAGATCGCACCCGCCTCCCTGCGTTGGTCGTGCGAACTCACACGGCGCGCAGAAAAGGTGATTTCCGTTTTATTCACATGCCGTTGGGCCGCAAGAAAATAGACGCATCTCAAACATCGTCCCGAGAGGAGTGGCGTAGGAAATTGTCTGTTGAGCCATATGCTAAAATACTGGTTTCGTAATTTAGATTTGTCTGTAAATGCATGTTAACATTGAGGCTCGCTCTTACATACATGCCAAGTTATATAATACATGCCAAGTATATAAAAATATATTATTGGTATAATTATTACATATTTTGATATATCTCTACTTAACATGAAACGTCCCGACTTTCCTGCTGAAGCCACGGCTTATTTCTACAAATATGAAGCTTCAGTGCCGAACTTCCTCACACTGTTCTAAATAACCTTTTGTACTCCCCCCAGTAATGACGGTTTTGGTGATGTCTTCACTTCATGGAGCCTTCATTTACCTCACTCAGGACTTAAAATCTTACTAATGATTATCTGTGTACCCAGTAAAGTGGCGTTCTGCATAGATGTAATGCATTTTACTCGTTATTACAAACTTTTCCAGTCTTCCAGTTCTACGTGACTACACTATTTTTCTTATTCCATCACAGATTCTATCTCCACTCTCTGCACAATCTGTGTGTGTGTGTGTGTGTGTGTATATATATATATATATATATATATATATATATATATATATATATATATATATATATATATATTCTTTCTCTTGTGAATAATGTTTTTTTCTATAACGTGTGTGTGTAAAATAAGCACTATTTCC
Organism: Teleogryllus occipitalis; assembly: GCA_011170035.1. NCBI lineage: Eukaryota > Metazoa > Arthropoda > Insecta > Orthoptera > Gryllidae > Teleogryllus > Teleogryllus occipitalis. Next base: position 69,156 of record BLKR01005436.1, read on the forward strand.
TACATTATAATTAATTATATAGTAAAATAGCAAAGGAGAACAGAGAAAACTCCTCAAATTCCTGCAGAGTTCTAAACTCGCTAATCTCTTATTCGCCGTGATCTTACACTAGCTACTCCTGATTGGTTACTAGAAGATATCAACAGATCTCGGCACAGAGACTTCAAAATTTGAAGCTTTCAAAAGTGCTCTAATTTTAGAACCCACAAACACACCTTTCTTTATTTTTGCAGCCGTAAAACAAGGAAACTTTTAGAGAAAGATAAATAAACCCCCTTATAGATGGATTCATGACTTTGACAAACTGTTTCACAAGACCTAGCGTTATGTGAAGTGGAGGCAGGAGGTCATCATCTTTGACTTTGAAACCAAATCTTTCTTGTGTAATGTGAATTTTTTTCGTATATTCCACTCAGAGATAAAACATTCATATTGGGTGTAGCCACGTTGCATTCCCAATATAATAACTCAACATGTAATTACATTTAATAACTCGAAAACAGTGCATAAAAGCAAATTTCTAATTTCAGAATTGAATTTCTCATTTTAAAAAACTTTAGAACCACAAACCGGCTTACAAAACAATTGAACTTTGTAGAACAGATTAATTGATTATATTTTGTTCGTGTTTAGTGCGCCAAACAAATCACAATATCCTGGGGATCATGATATTAACTGTGGAATTTGTTGCCTATTTCATGAACTAGATCATGAGGAATGTGAGCAGTTGATTCGTCAATCGTTGCCTATATAAAAATTTACACGAGAATACTTTCCTACCTTCATGTTTGCTTTTTATTCAGTATGTTATTTTTGATTATAACCTACCATTTCATGTAGAAGTGTCACAATCCAGCAGAGACAGATCAACTAAGCTTTACTGACAACATTGTAGTCTATCTGCCTTTACCCAGACTCGGTTGAAAATCACTTTTTTTTGAACTCATCTTCTGAAAACATATATTTCAGTAGTGAATAGAAGGTACGATTTATTTTAATTATTGTTCATGATCTCTGATTCAATTTCATTCTTATTTACGTGATTCACAAGTGGTTGTGTGAGAACTGCCCGTAGTTGTTTGATAATGATAGATTTTTTCGTGTTTCCGAGCGCGTCAACTGCTTTGGTCATTAGTCCCGTTAGTGTGGTGCACGTTTTTATTTTCTCGGGAGATGGCGGTGATATTTCCCCGCTGGATGGTGAGATCCGGCGCCGACCTACCGTCGGCTAGTGGGGTTTCCCCCTAACCAGGACTCTCCCACCAGCGGGGCACCGCCCCAGCCGGGACAAGCTCTAACCTTCCGACCGGTCTCCCGGAATATGTGGTAGTGTAGTGCATGTTAGTTTGTGTGTGTGTGTGAGGGGAGAGGATAGGACAAGGAAGAGGAAGGAAAGATCGCGCGCGGTCCGTGGCTCGTTTGTTAGGGTACTGCTCCGGCATTCGTCTGGTGATGATCGGAGAAACCACGGAAAACTATCGATCAGAGTAGCCGGCCTTGTTTGATAATGATACTAAATACTGAATAGAAAGTTTACTCAAAATAACGCCCTTTTCGTCCAAAATAGATCACTAACTAGATATAAAAATGTTCCAAATGTTTTCCAATAATATGTATTGCTATAAGATACACAAATTACACATTAATACACAAATTAATGTTTTTGAATTTCCATATCTCTGAATCCGAAATAAATTGATCAAACTCACAACATTTCGCGAAGTGTAATAAAAGTGCAGTTTTTGTAGCCGTTTGAATCAAATACTAGTGATCTTTTCAGAGACAGGTCAACGTTTTGTCTCTGATGTTCTAGTGGACTTTGGTATGAGTGGGTCGTGGTTTGCTGATCAGTGACAGTTTATATTCCAGGAATTAAGTAAATTGTTATTGTGCATTATGATGTACGTTTCTATGCAGAAATATTTTGCTCTGTTTTATATTACCATGATGGAAAATGTAACAGAAAGAAATCAAGCAGTGCTTTCGGAGAAGCAGAAAAATAGGTACTTCAAACAGGTTAGGGATTTTGAATCGGTGAATTCGTCCCGAAATTTATATAATTGCACAGTAAAATACGAATATACATCCGAAATGTCTCTCTAATTATGTTTGTAAAATTAAAAATGAATTGCTATTTTTCATCTCTATCTGAATCTATTTCTACAGAGTATTCAGTTTAGTGCAAAATACACATGGCAATTGCATCGAACCACCACCACTATGATACAGTACATTTTAGTACAGTATGTCTTCCCAAAAGTATTCTTTTCTGGGACATAGAATGTTTGAATATAATTTTATTAAGCCTCACACTATATTGATACTTTTCTGAACAAATTTGTGTATTTGATTACTAAACAGTTATTTGATAATCAGTCAATAAATTTGGTCCCAAGTATTGTTTCATGCTGCTGTGTTTTAATTATTCCTAATTACGAATAACACTGTCTCAAGACATTTCTTGATGGCTGTTAAAACGATGTGTAACCAATTTTGAATTTTTAAATTTATTTTTTGGGAAATACAGTTCCTAACCGTATTATCACGCAAGAAATTGACATTAATCTAAGAAAATGCGAAGAATAAAAATGGAAAAAAATGTTCATCATTTAATTATTACATACTTAGAATTAAATGAGTCATCGTATGAAAAGGTTTATGCTTGCGAATTATTCTCACGTCTAGTAATTTGTGCATTTTCTAAAATTAGTGGCGGTATGTGTTTCCAGACATACTTCACCCTGCAAAGACAAATTGCTACCAATAACCGAAGACAAGTTAAAGTGCCCGCAATCCACTACTTGCTATTGGCTCTGCGGTCGCAATGTGGACATATATCAGGCGAATAGAACGAACCAAAGCATTCACCACTCGCTTTATTACTACATGTAATAGGATAAGAAAATGTCATCATATTATTCTTCATGTGCTCTATTTTCGATTCATAAAAAAATATTATTTCGTGTTGAAAGAAATTTGTACAAATATTTATTGATTCAATACTTTTACAAAAATAAAACCCAAAATGTATATACTTGATATAGAAAAATTCAGTTCGTGATCAAGAAACACAAGAAAAGTTTCATTATCGAAGTGTTCAAGTTTACTGATTTTTTTTTAAATTTACTTTTCTACTTCAAGTTAGGTTAAAGTTGATGTGATATTAAAATACATTAGATATCTGCAAGAAATTGTGAATCTGGTAAAAAAATACGAGTACTTGTGAAATAAAATAGTGAAGAAAACAATAAAATTAATAGGAAACGAAAGAAAAAACAAATAAAAATCGTACGTAAAAAAATAAAATGACAAATCATTATATGAAAATTCATTCTTTAGCCTTCCAGCCAACTACCACGTCAGCGAGAATTCCCCAGCAATCGGAAACTGGATGCGCTCTGGAGGTACTTGTAAACATCTTGCTCAACATTTATTCCCAGTGTGCAACGCCGCCTAGCCAAGTTTCACCCAGAATCGCAGAGACTCGCACAAAACTTTGCAAATATCCGTATCAGATTGTTTGCGCGCTCCACCCGTCGGAGTTGCGCATAATTCCACAACAGTAGCGCGCCCTTGCTGAAGTTGTTCCATTCTGTTGGAAAGATGGAGCAGTTTCGTAACTCAGTACTCCAGCGTGGTCGACACTAGAGGGGGCCCAACTATGCGAGATCTAATGAATACAACGTCTTAGGCAATAGGCCTTTCTTCACTTCATGAATCTTTGAGTGCATGATGCTCGCCTCCGATTCTGGCGGGATGGTTAAATACGAAAGAAAACCATAAACTTGGTTCACTTTTCCTAAATTTAGATGAGAGCATATAAAAAGAGGATGTATGTATTCTTTTACCTGAATTGCTTTCCTATTTTCTGATGATGTTATTCACGTCCAAAGTTTTGCACTCTATTTTCTTCAATAATATACTTCTGGAAAAAATAAGATTAGAATCAAGTGTTGTTAACAAAACGTAGTTCGGTTTGTTTTTCCTTGTATGTTTCCTTGTGTGCCACAGTATAACATATAGATTTTCTCTATTAAAAAATTTATATTCATACAAATTGAACATATGAATAATATGTTAACGTTTTATAGCTCTGGTCATATACTAGCGTTCTGGTTGGGAGAATAAGTAATGTTTTGTGCAACCAATACTTCTCAAGTTAACTAGATAATGTAGCACGTGTTTTTTGAAACCCATTCTACATTCCATTAAATTGAATTTCATGAATAATGCTATCCATATGTAAGAGGTCAAAGTTTTAAAGACATTTAGTTTTATATTGTCCTAAGACTTATTTTTTTTCCAATATTTGATATTTATAAATATCATTCCATAATGTTCAACGCTTTACTCAACTTCACAAAATTTAACGTGAAATAATATTTATTTCTCAATAACGTTTTTACGCCAACGAAAACACGCTTCGGGCTACAAGTGAGAAAAGAATATCAAAACATTTTGAGTGTATGAAACATTAAAAAAGTTACATAAAAATTGGCAAACCACTGTTGTTTAACAAGAGTATGAAAAATAAATATATATTGTGACATACCGATATGTCACATGAATATAAACTAACATTTATTTGAAGACAATATGGTGGAATATGCATTAAGAAGTTTAGACGATCGAAAGGTTAGCTACATCAAAATATAACGAACGCATGGATTGGCTGGGTGAGAGAAGGACGGTCAAATGTTATGAAAAAAAAAGAAGGGAGTTTAATAGGAAGCTTCGAGGGGTGAATCATGCAAGAAGAATTGATTCTGACCGGCATCGCGTGTCTGAACGGATCGTGGGTCGTGAGAGGGAGCGAGGTAGTGCAGATAGTCAGAGTCGGGTTATCAGATTGTGAAATTTGAAGGACAGCAAATAATATTGCAGATATTGCATGTGAAAGTAATATTGATGCATAAATTGGGACTTCGTCGGGAGTGGTAATCGAGTTATAGGTTTCGGGACTATGTCATAGGACGTAATCAGGACTGATAATTTTGATAGTTTGACACCATCTTGGATAGGAGCAGAAGAGGATTTCTTGGAACTTTGGACTACGGCAAGCTCGCAAGATATTTCGACTGAGAAGTCTTCGAGGGACATCAACGAAGAATAGATAAGTTAACCGCGGTATAAAATTCTAAATTCAAAGATATCTTGATCAAAGGCCTAACATTAAAATCATGTATTAAATTCACTATATTGTTTGCAAAAAGGTAACAATAAACTTTGTTAAATTTTGTTCTTTAGAAAAGAAAGTGATCTTTCATTTAGTCAATCCAAACAGTAATGAACTAGGAATTAGAATCATTCTAATTTCAGATTCCCAGCAGCGCTGTATAGTCTGCGGATTCTATAATCCATTATAAAGGTAATAAGGATTATATATATATCGTGACCCATTGACCCAGCAAGCCGGACGCTAAGATCTTTGCGAGATATTAAAGTAGAGAGAAAATTTTGTAGATCTCAAAATGGCGCGCCAACGTGATGCATAATTTGTTATAATTTATAACAATTGGTGACACGGATAAAATTAGTCTTATAAATTATAATAAAGTGATCCAAAGGGAATCTGAAATTTATGGATTGACATTTGAAATTAATTGTTAATTATAAGAAAGAGCCAAGACCATTTCATTGGTGTGATTTTAAAATAATTTAACAGAGAGATTTTAATTTGTATTAGAATTCAAAATGGATACTAGGAGCAAAAAATTGCGTATGGAGAATGTTAATGTAGATGATATGGCGTCTGCTAATACTAATCCCGAGGGAGAAATCTCGCGTGAAATTATTGAGATTGAACCACAAGAAAAGGAAATAATGGCTGCACCGTTAGGAAATATGGACCCTAATAATTTAATTCTTAAAATGTTAGCAGAAATGAACGCAAAACTTGAGCATAATAATACTAAATTAGAGGGAATTACTTCAGATATGAATACTAAATTAGAGGGAATTACTTCAGATATGAATACTAAATTAGAGGGAATTACTTCAGATATGAATACTAAATTAGAGGGAATTACTTCAGATATTAATACTAAATTAGAAAAAAATAACGCTAAATTGGAAGGAATGACATCGAAAATGTCATTAGAATTGAAGAATTTTCGTCAGGAAATACACGAGGAAATAGTGCAATTACGGGTGGATACATCGGCTGAATTCAATATTATTCATTGTAAAATTGAGTCTTTTAATAATCAAGTCGACCAAATGCAGAGGGAATTAAAAGAATCTGGCGACAAAATTAATTCCAAAGTTAATAATTTACAGGAGAGCGTTGTGACATTGGGACAATTACATGACCAACAATGCGAAAAGTTGACAATCGTCGAATCGCGTGTAGATAACTTAAACGCAATGTCGCTTCAACATGGCGAAAAAATTGAAAACATAGAATCTAAATTAGTTAATTCGGATAGTAAATTAGAAAAACGAATACAGGAGGGACTTAGAAACATTAAAATGGTGCAAGAATCTGAATCTGGGAAATACATGTCGGACATTAAGGACAAGATTGAACAGTTAGAAAACGAATTCATACGTTCGCAGGGAAATATAGCAATGAATGCATCGGCGCTTGTAATACCAAGCCACCTAAAATTTCATGGTGATATGAAAGAACAACCGTGGTCGTTTATTTCAAAATTAGAAAATTATTTTATGATAAATAATATCCCCGAAAGATTAAAATTGCATATAGTAGAACAAGCCATGTCGTCCAAGGCACATCATTGGTTGACCTCTTTAGTACCGGAACCGACTAATTATAAGGAATGGAAGGATAAATTCTTAAAAAGATATTGGAACGAAAGCCACAAGTTTGATCTAAAATACAAATTAATTAGTGAAAGGTATAAGAAGGGTGGAGCCGAGAATATGTGTGACTTCGCAACACGTAAAATAGCAGCATTCAAGGCATGCGAAGACAGAATGGATAGCAATGAATTAATTAGAATTATTATTCGTCAGTTGCCTGTAAATATCCAAAATTTATTGTGGAACTCCATGCCTATTGATTCTGAGGATCTGGTCGAACGTTTAAGTCGATTCGACCAGACATTGAATAGTGATTATGATCGTAGTAACGGGTATCAATATAATGAAAGCAGGAACGAGAATAACAATGGAACAGGAAAAACAATGAATAATTACAACCGCCAAGGAAATTATAGCTCAGAAAGAAAGGATGACAGGGGAAATAGTACTAAAATGGAAAATAAAAAGACAGGAAACGGGTATCCGCGGAGGTTCAAAGAAGACAATAAACGGGAACATGTGGAAATTAATGCGATTGAACAGGAAAACTCCCAGTGTTCGAAGTAAATGGGCGGGATACTTCGAACGATGATAATGAGGGCGTGATGGTTCTTAAGGAGTTGAATAGCATTGAAGTATCGACGGAAGATTTATTAAGGGAAGATACGGACGAACGGGCGGAGAATAGCACGTGTTTAATTTTGAAGGGGATATTTCGGAATATACCTGTAGACATTTTAATTGACACAGGTGCTAATGTTTGTGCAGTGTCGGAAAAATTATATGAGCAGTTAAAGAAAAGGGAAATAAAATTGAGGAGCTACCCACTAGGAGTTTGGATATTCGGACAGCTAATGGAAGGCGCATCGAAACGAGAAGTCGGCAAATTTGGGTGGAAGTGGAAGTCCAAGGGATGACAATTCAGTTTCCGGCAATTGTAGTGAAAAATTTGATTCGTCCGATTATTTTGGGGATTGATGGCCTAAAAATGTATGACGCCAAGGTCGACATAGGTAACAGGAGTATATTGTTACGAGGTGACAAAGGGCAACAACATTGTTTAGGGATCAAAGACCAGGAGGCGAAGATATGTGTATTTGCGATATTGCGGAACAAATTGAAGAGACCAGGGACCAGATCCACGCGGCAGCAGAGGGCGCGGTCGACGAAAACGGAATAGATGCTAGTGAAGCAATTGGAATGTTAGTCAATGAATATAAAGATATTTTTGGAAGTTCAAGGGAGCCGGTAAAGGGATATCAATTTAAAATTGAATTGATGGATGAGGAACCTTTTAATCTGAAACAATATCCAATCCCCCATGTATATAAAAGCGAAGTACGTAAACAAATAAACACGATGCTTGAGGATGGTATAATAAAAAATCGATGACACCGTATGTAAGCCCAATAGTGATAGTTCGTAAGAAAGACAATAAGATCAGATTTTGTGTGGATGCTAGGAAACTCAATAGCAAGACCATCGCTCGTCATGAAAAACCGCCGAAATTAGATGAAATGATGTGGAAGGTAAAAGGAGCTCGGATATTCACGGGACTGGATTTTGCTGCGTCGTACTGGCAAATTGGACTACACCCAGAATCGCAAAAATTTGTCAGTTTTTCATTTGAAGGCAATACGTATAGTTTTCAGAGGATGGCCTTTGGATTAAAGAATAGTGGCGCAGCTTTAATCAGTTATTTGGACGATGTAATACCGGATGAGCTAAAGGAAACTACTCTCATGTACGTCGACGATATTGTGTTATTCTCTACCAATATGTTTGAACATTTAAAGAAGTTGAAAAACTATTCGAAATCTTTCGGAAGTATAATTTAAAATTAAATATTGGAAAATGCCAATTCGGGAGGAGGAATATAAAATTTATGGGGCACGTCATATCGGATCAAGGAATGTCGATGCAAGATAAAAAGAAAGAATTGATTAAGAATTTTCCACGACCTCGGAATGTAAAGGAAGTTAGAAGATTGATTGGGGTGTGCAATTATTATTCCCGGTTCTGCAAAGGTTATTCAGAAATTATACACCCAATAATAGAATTGCTAAAGAAGGGGAGGAAATGGGCGTGGGATACAAAATGTCAAGAGGAGTTTAAAAAATTAAAAGAACTATTTGAGAAGACATTTTTGATCAGTTATCCAGATTTCGACAAAGGAATGTATCTACAAGTGGATAGTAGTGGATTTGCCATGGGAGCTGTGTTGTTCCAATACGACGAAAAGAATAAGCAGAGAATAATCGCCCTAGAAAGTCGTGTTTTGACCCTTGGCGAACGACTTTTTACTACCAGTGAACGGGAAGCTGTAGGAATTGTGTGGGCTACGCAGAAATTACGGGCTATATTAATTGGACGACCATTTACCGTCATTACGGACCACAAGGCCCTAATTTTCTTAATGAGAAGTCATTTGAATAACGATAGAGTGTTGAGATGGTCACTATGGCTTCAACAATTTGATTTTAACATCCAATATTGTGAAGGCCGTGATAACGTTTTGCCCGATTATTTATCGAGAATCAGGATAAAGGAAAAGGAAGGTAGTGTGGAACCCGATATTAATGCTATCCAGTTAACGGAAATACGACCGAAATGGACGAAGGAGGAATTAGCGAAAATTCAAAGAGAGGATCCCGTGGGGAGGCAAATAATTGAGCATTTTTCGGCGGAAGATAACGACCGACGGTAGGATGATCCGAAATTTTCAATGTGGAAGATGTACGAGGGGGTATTATTACATCGGATTAGGAAACGAGGGACGCAGTATCAAATTTGGATACCAGAAGCGCATAGGCGAGAACTGATTCTATCTACGCATCAACATTTCGGCCACTTTGGATGTAACAAAATCGAAGTAATACTAAAATCAAAATGCTATTGGAAAGGCATGGGGCGACAAATCCGTAAGCAAATCAGTAAGTGTGACGTCTGTCAGAAAACCAAACAGCCCAATAAAAGGTATGAGGGGAGCAGCAAAGCGATAATACCTACGTCAACTAAGGAAATATACGCTGTGGATCATTATGGACCAATGCCGAAATCCAAATTTGGGAATCAATATTTGTTAGTAATAATGGATGTTTTTTCTAAAATCACAAAATTATATCCCATTAGAAAGGCGAATGCACAGAGTTGCATTACGCAATGCCACAAATTTTTTGAAGAATTCGGTATACCTAAAAAAAGTATTAGTGATCTGGGGACGCAATTTACTAGTGGAAAATGGGAACAAGACATGGGAAGAATTGGTATCCAAATATGTTACACGACGGTACGGAATCCTCAAGCTAACCCCAGCGAAAGAATTATGAAGGAGATTTCGCGTTTATTTAGAGTCTATATTTCGGAAAGCCATAACCGATGGATGGAGGCCGTTCCAGTATTGAACTACGTTTTGAATAATGTTCCGCATGGGAGCACGCGAAGCACGCCTATAGAGGTCCACATGGGTAGGAAAGAAAAAAAATGATCCGTTTCGAAGGATTAGGATACCACCAGATATAAGTGGGATCCCAGATGATGTGAGAGATACGCGAATAATTTATGACAATTTGAGGGAGGCAGCAGCCAAAAGAAAGCTAAAACAGAAGCAATGCTTTCGAGGCGAGTATAAGGAGGGTGATGGAGTGTTAATTAGAGTACCTCAAGTGTCGTCAGCGGATAAGAAGCTATTTTATAAATTTTTCCCGTTGTATAAAGGTCCGTACCGAATTTGTAAAGTATTAAGCAAGAATGCTGCGATTTTGAATGATGAAAACGGACGACAAATGGGAATATATAACTACAGGAACATGAAGCCGTATATGAGGGAAGACACGCATGATTAAATATTCTGGTCATGACAGAGATTTGTAAATAGTTGTAAATGTTAGGAGTAATAGTTTTTCTTTTGTTATTGTTTTGTTATTATGTGTATTTTGTCAGTATGTGTAGGGAGTTTAATTTAATGTGTATGTGTATTCAATGGAGTTAATGGGGAGCAAATATTAGGCAGAAACGGTTATTAGAATACCTGGTGAAATGGTTATTGTTGGCACATTCCGAAAGGAAAATGTAAATAGTTTTAAGGCAGCAAGAAACAAGACCTAGTGCAGTGCAAAGTGTAAAGTGTTAATGTCGTTTAGTGTGAAGAAGCAAGAAGAAAGTGTTCAGTTTTAGTGTTGTCATTTAGTTAGGTTGTAGCAAACCAAATGACGCTTGGAGAGGGGAAGCTGTGACATACCGATATGTCACATGAATATAAACTAACATTTATTTGAAGACAATATGGTGGAATATGCATTAAGAAGTTTAGACGATCGAAAGGTCAGCTACACCAAAATATATCGAACGAATGGATTGGCTGGGTGAGAGAAGGACGGTCAAATGTTATGAGAAAAAAAAGAAGGTAGTTTAATAGGAAGTCTTCGAGGGGTGAAATCATGCAGGAAGATTTCATTCTGACCGGCATCGCGTGTCTGAACTGATCGTAGGTTCGTGAGAGGGAGCGAGTGGAGTGCAGATAGTCAGAGTCGGGTTATCAGATTGTGAAATTTTAAGGACAGTAAATGATATTGCAGATATTGCATGTGGAAGTAATATTGATGCATAAATTGGGACTTTGTCGGGAGTGGTAATCGAGTATTAGATTTCGGGACTATGTCATAGGACGTAATCGGGACTGATAATTTTGATAGTTTGAGACCAACTTGGATAGGGGCAGAAGAGGGTTTCTTGGGACTTTGGACTACGGCAAGCCTGCAAGATATTTCGACTGAGAAGTCCACGAGGGACATCAACGAAGAATAGATAAGTTAACCGCGGTATAAAATTCTAAATTCAAAGATATCTTGATCAAAGGCCTAACATTAAAATCATGTATTAAATTCACTATATTGTTTGCAAAAAGGTAACAATAAACTTTGTTAAATTTTGTTCGTTAGAAAAGAAAGTGATCTTTCATTTAGTCAATCCAAACAGTAATGAACTAGGAATTAGAATCATTCTAATTTCAGATTCCCAGCAGCGCTGTATAGTCTGCGGATTCTATAATCCATTATAAAGGTAATAAGGATTATA